>JAGFBR010000754.1:0-84149 GCA_019925795.1 Dendrobium chrysotoxum | reverse complement strand
TAGTTTCTAAAGGGAAAAAGGGAGAATTGTAAGCGAGAAGGAAGAATTTTGGAGGAGAGAGAATTTAGGGATTTTGAGAAATCCCCATTTACTCTTTGTAAGTGACTTTTACTATGCAATATTAGTTCAATTTAATTATTATAAGCATATTTTGATGGAAGTTTATAATGCTAGGAAAGTTGTAGAAATTCCAACAAGGAAATTCGGAGTTGAGATTGCTCCAAGGATCGAGGATTTGAAAGGATCAAAGTGGGTAAATCAATTCATTGTATATAGATTTTCTTATTGAACTTTTTATTTACTGCATTCATGTTAAATGTTAAAGTATTTACTGCAATCACTTTTCATGTTAAAGTAAGAGATAACTCAGGAGAAGATTGATATGATAACATTAAATATATATCTCCTAATTGAAATATACAAATGTGAATTATATATTAAATAAAAGTATAACTAATAAAAGATAAAAGGGAAAAGGATATGCATGTAAATTACAGGAGTCACCCCCGTATGGTACTGGCTGGGGAAGCAATGTACCCGTGCACGATAAAAAGGAAAAAGGGAAAAGGCTATGACATAAGGAAAAGGAAATAAAAATGGATGTACCTCTGGTACATTTTGACGGTGCTCCTGTATAAAAGAAATGGAAAAAGGAATAATAGTTAAATATAAAAGTTATAAGGAATGATGATAAAGTATGTATGAAGAAATGAACGAACTAAAGAAAGGAATTATATTTTATGCCAAATGAAATGAAGAAATGAAATGATAGTAATGTAATATATAATGTCTTTTATGCATGAAAATTTGTTTAACAGATACCCACTAAGTTTACTTAGTGAACTCAAACAATGAATTTAAATGTTTCAGGTAAGTCTTCAGAATTAGAAAATGGGAGAAAGAGAAGAGTTCGTCTATAGAAGACGACGTGCATCTGAAAACAGGTAAATTGTGATCTGAAATAAATGTGAAAGTATTTAAAGAATTTTAGTTAGTGGCTCTTCCGCTGTTTAAGGAGATTTTACTATTTTATGTTATTGTACTTATGAATTGTTTAGATCCTACCGTCTGACCTTAGTTCCCGCCTCGTTAATTCGAGTATCCGGGCCGGTCGTGAAAAAAGTGGTATCAAAGCCAAATTTAGATATGAATTGTACTAGAAGAGCCATTAGGATGATTTTAATGACTTAAAGATTTAATGTGAAATGAATATTTTATTGAAGCAGGAATCAAAATGATTCTGAAGAAGAGAGGGAAGTAGAAAGGCCAGTACATAATGTAAATGTTAATCCTGATGCACTAACACAAATGATGACAGCTATGGCTCAAATGATTCAAGACTTAAGGAATCAACCATCAGGAAGTAATAGTGGTGGTGAAATACCTATGGATAAGTATCTCAAATTATTTCAAGATATGAGACCACCACTATTCAAGAGAGTTGAGGGACCAATTGAAGCTGAAAATTGGTTACTGAGAATTGAAAAGATTTTAGAAGGAATGTTTTGTCCAGAGGAGAGGAAAGTCTCCTTGGCAGTTTTTGCTCTTGATGGAGAAGCAGAAAGGTGGTGGAGAGGTCAGCATAAAAGTAAAACAGGAGGGATTCAAGACATGCAAATCAAGTGGGATGATTTTAAAAAATTATTTAGAGATTGGTTCGTACCTCCTTCTGTAAGGAGGCAAATGCAGGATAAGTTTGTGAGACTGGTGCAGGGAGATAAATCAGTTATGCAATATGAAACTGAATTTACAACATTATCCAAATATGCCCCTCACTTAATCCATACTGCAGAAGAACAGTGTAATCGATTTTTAGCAGGATTGAAGGATGCAATTAGACAGCCTCTTATTCCATTTGGAATTGAAGATTATAAAGTACTGGTGGAAAGGGCTAGAAGAATAGAAATGGACCTGCTAAACACTCAAAGGAGACGTGATTTTCAGAAAAGGAAGAGTGGTGAGGTTATGGGAACTTCACAGGATTTTCATAGCAGCAAACCTCTTTCACAAACTGGAAAGTTTAATTGGAAGAAATCAAAGTCTAGTAGCAGTGATAGTTCAAGTGTAAATAGTTGCAGCAAGTGTGGAAGACAACATAAAGGAGAATGTTTATCAGGTACAAATACTTGCTTCTGGTGCCATCAACCAGGTCACATAGCCAAGAATTGTCCTACTTTGGGGCAAAGACCAGCAGGAGAGTCAAGGATGAATACTGGATCTCAAAAGAATGTTGGAAGACCAAGAACAGTAGAATCAGCTGCTTCTACTCCAGGATCAAGTCAAAGCCGACAGAATACTCTGCCTAGAGTATATGCATTGACTCAGAAGGATGCTAAAGAATCACCTGAAGTGATTACAAGTGATAGAAATGAAAAATGAATAAATGTGTATTATGGAAGTATTGTTCAAGGAATAATGTATGTTTATGTTATTTTTTTTATGTAACTTTTATAGGTGTGATCATGATGCAAGGAAAGTCTGTACGAATTCTTTTTGATACGGGAGCTTCACACTCCTTCATGTCAGAGGAATTTGTTAAAACAGTTGGACTGAATGTTTATGAGACAAATGTAATTTTGGAAGTTTTAATGCCAAATGGATCTATTATGAATGTAAATGGTGTATGTCAAGTGACTTTCAAAATAAATGAAAGAGAGTTTGAAGCAACAGTAAATGTTCTACAATTGTAAGAATTTGATATGATATTGGGAATGGATTGGTTATCAAAACACTTTGTGATTATTGATTGCAACAAGAAAATTATAAAGTTTAATTTGCCTGGAGAAAGAGAGTTGAAATTCTATGGAGAGAGAGGAGTTTCATCAATGTAATCACTTATATGAAAGCATGTAAATTTGTATCCAAGGGATGTCAGTGTTTTCTTGCTCAAGTAAAGGATACAAATAAGGAAGTTAAAGAATTGAAAGATATACCTGTAATCAACGAATATCCAGAGGTATTTTTGGATGATTTGCTAGGATTACCACCAAAAAGGGAGATAGATTTCACTATTGAGTTGATACCAGATTCAGAACCAGTGGCAAGGGCACCTTACAGGATGGCAGTTAAAGAGTTGCAGGAGCTGAAAAGTCAATTACAGGAATTGCTAGATAAGGGATTTATCAGGCCAAGTTCCTCACCATGGGGAGCTCCAGTGCTGTTTGTAAAGAAGAAAGATGGGAGCTTCAGATGTGCATAGATTACAGAGAACTGAATAAGCTCACAGTTAAGAATAAATATCCATTGCCCAGAATTGATGATCTTTTTGATCAACTGGAGGGAGCTACAGTTTTCTCTAAAATTGATTTGAGATCTGGATACCATCAGCTACGGATCAAGGAAGAAGATATAGCAAAGATAGCTTTCAGAACCAGATATGGCCACTATGAGTTTGTGGTAATGCCATTTGGAGTAACAAATGCACCAGCTGTATTTATGGATTTAATGAATATAATTTTTAAGCCATTCCTGGACATATTTGTAATTGTGTTCATTGATGATATCTTGATCTATTCAAGAGATAAAGAGCGCCATTCTAGTCATTTACAGGCAGTGTTGCATACATTAAAGGAGAATAAGTTGTATGCAAAATTTTCAAAATGTGAATTTTGGTTGAACAGTGTAAATTTTCTTGGACATGTGATTAGTGGAGAAGGAATTTCAGTGGATCAGAATAAAGTTCAAGCTATTTCAGATTGGCCAAGGCCAACTACACTTTCAGAGGTGAGGAGTTTTCTGGGCCTTGCTGGGTATTACAGGAGATTTGTGGAGGAATTTTCTCAAATTGCAATGCCATTGTCCCGATTAACCCAGAAAGCAATGAAATTTGATTGGAGTGTTCAATGTGATGAAGCTTTCCAGAAATTAAAGAATTGTTTAATGACTGCCCCAATTTTGACAATTCCATCAGGCTCAGAAGGATTCCAAATTTTCTGTGATGCTTCCTTAAGGGGACTTGGATGTGTACTGATGCAACATGGCAGAGTGGTGGCCTATGCTTCAAGGCAACTGAAAATTCATGAAAGGAACTACCCCACTCATGATTTAGAATTGGCAGCTGTAGTTTTTGCACTTAAAATCTGGAGACATTACTTATATGGGGTTAGATGCGAGGTGTTCACAGATCACAAGAGTCTCAAGTATATTTTCAATCAGAAAGAACTGAATCTGAGACAAAGAAGGTGGCTAGAGCTTATAAAGGATTATGACCTGGACATACAGTATCATCCTGGGAAGGCAAATGTGGTTGCAGATGCACTTAGCAGAAAAGCTCTTGGGAATGCAAGTTGGTTAATTACCCAGTAGGATCAATTAATCAAAGATATGGAAAGATTAGAACTTTCAGTGGTTAATCAGAAGGATACTAAAGATATGATGTTGAATCAGTTGATAATCCAATCTACTTTGAAAAATATAGTGCTCAATTCATTGTCTCAAGATGAAAAATTTCAAGAGATCATAAATAAAGTACAAGCAGGACAGTTAGGGAGCTTTGAAATTGATGGAGAAGGCTTATTAAAGTATAAGGGCAGAGTCTGTATTCCAAAAGTTGGAAGCTTAAAAGAAGAGATATTACAGGAAGCTCATCTTTCCAATTATGAAATTCACACAGGCAGTACAAAGATGTATCAGGAACTGAGAGGATTATTTGGTGGCCAGGACTAAAGAGGAGTGTTGCAGAATTTGTAGCAAAATGTGTTTCCTGTCAAATGATTAAAGCAACACATCAAAAGCCAAGTGATCAACTACAACCTTTACCAATACCTGAGTGGAAATGGGAGGACATTGCAATGAATTTTGTGATTGGATTACCCAGGTCGAGACAGAGTCAAGATGCAATATGGGTTGTTATTGATAGATTAACGAAGTCAGCTCATTTTTTACCCATAAGGCAGACAGATTCAGTGGAGAAGTTGGCAAAATTATATGTTGATGAAATTATGAGATTGCATGGAATTCCAAAATCTATAGTTTCAGACAGAGATGCTCGTTTCACTTCTAACTTGTGGAAGAAAATTCAGGAAGCTTCGGGCACACGACTGACTTCAGCACAGCATTTCATCCTCAGACAGATGGGCAATCAGAAAGGACAATTCAGACTTTGGAGGATTTACTGCGGTTGTGTTGGAAATTGGGAGATTCACATACCGTTGATTGAATTTGCATATAATAACAGTTTCCAATCTAGTATTGGAATGGCACCATACAAGGCTCTTTATGGTAGAAAATGCAGAACACCCTTGAGTTGGGTAGAAACTGGTGAAAGAAAGGTAATTGGAATTGAATTGGTAGATGAGGCTACTAGCAAAATCAGATTGATCAGAGACAGACTAAAGGCAGTTCAAGACAGGCAACAGAAGTATTATGATGCAAATCACAGGCCAGTTGAGTTTGAAGTGGGAGAATTTATTTTCTTAAAAGTTAGCCCAATGAAAGGTGTGCAAAGATTTGGAAGAACAGGAAAATTGAGTCCAAGGTTTATAGGTCCTTTTGAAATCATAGAGAGAATTGGAAATATGGCTTACAGATTGGATCTACCAGGGCATATGCAAGGAATTCATAATGTGTTTCATATATCAGTACTCCGGAAGTATGTTTCAGATGAATCCAAGAGAATACAGTCCAAATCAATAACTTACAACCTAATTTGAAATATGTTGAGGAACCTGAAAGCATATTGGAATATGATATGAAACAGTTGAGGAACAGAGCAATACCTTTTGTGAAAGTCTTATGGAAAAATGAATCAGAAAGAGATGCCACCTAGGAAAAGGAAGCTGAAATGAGAAGTCAATATCCTTATCTTTTTAACTAAGGTATGTTTCTTTATACTTGATTATTTTCGAGGACGAAAATTTTAAGGAAGGGAGATTGTGATGACCGGTTCGGTCCGGCCGGTTCAATTTAACCGGCCAAACCTTAATCTTAAATCCCGTAACCGTGCCCCCCCTTTCTCGCGAAACGACAGGAGGCGGAACCCTGGGCGGACGACCGAAGCTTGTGAAGGTGATTTTGGAAGCTTTCTTTTGCCATTTTTAGCGATTCAACGCGTTGGGAGATAAGAATTGAAGACTCCTTTTCAATTCTACCATTAAAGGAGTGCTAATTTTGGAGAAATTGCAACGGAAGAGAGAAATGATAGAGAAGAAGAGGGAAGAAGGTTTGTTTGTGTTTTTTCCAAAATTTTCCTATAAATTATATTATTTTGCTTCACCTAAAGTAAAGGATAGTTTCTAAAGGGAAAAAGGGAGAATTGTAAGCGAGAAGGAAGAATTTTGGAGGAGAGAAGAATTTAGGGATTTTGAGAAATCCTCATTTACTCTCTGTAAGTGACTTTTACTATGCAATATTAGTTCAATTTAATTATTATAAGCATATTTTGATAGAAGTTTATAATGCTAGGAAAGTTGTAGAAATTCCAACAAGGAAATTCGGAGTTGAGATTGCTCCAAGGATCGAGGATTTGAAAGGATCAAAATGGGTAAATCAATTCATTGTATATAGATTTTCTTATTGAACTTTTTATTTACTGCATTCATGTTAAATGTTAAAGTATTTACTGCAATCACTTTTCATGTTAAAGTAAGAGATAACTCAGGAGAAGATTGATATGATAACATTAAATCTATATCTCCTAATTGAAATATACAAATACGAATTATATATTAAATAAAAGTATAACTGATGAAAGATAAAAGGGAAAAGGATATGCATGCAAATTACAGGAGTCACCCCCGTATGGTACTGGCTGGGGAAGCAATATACCCGTGCATGATAAAAAGGAAAAAGGGAAAAGGTTATGACATAAGGAAAAGGAAATAAAAATGGATGTACCTCTGGTACATTTTGACGGTGCTCCTGTATAAAAGAAATGAAAAAAGGAATAATAGTTAAATATAAAAGTTATAAGGAATGATGATAAAGTATGTATAAAGAAATGAACGAACTAAAGAAAGGAATTATATTTTATGCCAAATGAAATGAAGAAATGAAATGATAGTAATGTTAATATATAATATCTTTTATGCATGAAAATTTGTTTAACAGATACCCACTGAGTTTACTTAGTGAACTCAAACAATGAATTTAAATGTTTCAGGTAAGTCTTCAGAATTAGAAAATGGGAGAAAGAGAAGAGTTCGTCTATAGAAGACGACGTGCATCTGAAAATAGGTAAATTATGATCTGAAATAAATGTGGAAGTATTTAAAGAATTTTAGTTAGTGGCTCTTCCGTTGTTTAAGGAGATTTTACTGTTTTATGTTATTGTACTTATGAATTATTTAGATCCTACCGTCTGACCTTAGTTCCCGCCTCGTTAATTCGAGTATCCGGGCCGGGTCGTGACAGAGCCCTTGTTGTTTGATCCAAAAATAGAAAGGATCCTTATAAAAATTTAAAAAATAAAAAAGATTTTAAAAATGTCTGACCCAATATAAGACCAGGACCATTCTAGACCTCTTTAGGAGTATGTTAATCCTCTAATAGAAGAAATCCATCAGAGTATCAATAGACCTACTATCTAGGCTAATAATTTTGAGCTAAAACCAATCATAATTCAAATGGTTCAAAATTTCTATTTTGTGGGGACTCTTGTTGAAGATCCTAACTTATACTTAGCCAGTTTCTTAAAAATCTATATAATATTTAAGTATAATGGTGTCAATGATGATTATTAGACTTAGATTGTTCCCATTTTTTTCTAAAGAACAAGGCTAAGATGTGATTGAATTCTTTGCCCCTAAGCTCTATAACCACTTAAAATGAGTTGGTATATAATTCTTAGCTAAGTATTTCACACCTTAAAAATTATCAAATTTAGAAATTATATCACTTCCTATGCCCAGTTTAAAGGAGAATCAATTTATAAAAGTTGAGAGAGATTTAAGAAAATGCTTTGAAAATGTATCACCATGCCTTATCCAATTGATTAGTTATTCAAACTTTTTATAATGAATAGTAAGATCTCTTAGGTCAATTATATATCCTACATCTTGAGGATCTTTAATGTTTAAGTCATTTGAGGAAGCATATGAACTAATAGAAAAAATAACTACAAATAATTTTCAATGGCATGCTGATAGTATGAATCCTAAGAGAGTAGCTGAGTCTATGAATCAGATGCTTTGTCGATTCTTACTGCTCAGGTAGCTACTATTTCAAACAAATTAGATACTATTGAGTTAACTCAGGATCAGGATTATCTATACAATCAGAAGAACTTAATTTGAATTCTATTAATGATACTAGTATTTTAGGGATTAAAAAAGTGAATTTGATTGGAAGATAATATAATTTCTATTCCAATGCTTTCAACTTAGGTTGACGAAACTATCCTATTTTAGTTGGTCAAATAATGTTGATGGTTATAATCAGTGAAATTCGAAATAACCTAATTAAAGAGAAAATAGAAATAATCCTCAATAACCTATTATAAATCCTAGACCTTCTTATCCTATGGGATTTAATCATAATAATTAATCTGGAAATAGGAAGACACCTTTAGAAAAGATAGTGAATCGATTGGGAACTCAACTGTAAAGTCAAGTTATTTCAATAAAAATTTTTGAAAACTCAATTAAGATAGCTTACAATCACTTTTAGTAGTAGACCTCTTAGTTCACTACCTAATAATATTGAAGTTAACCCTAAAGAGAAAGAAAAAGATAATAGTGAAAACTACTTGAGGAGTGGTAGTGACGATGCACCCTAGCCAAAATAAAAAATTTAGACAAATTTGGCTGAAGACTATAAACTTAGTGCAGATGGGAGGCAACCCACTTGTGTTCGAAGTTTTTTTTATTCATCTTTCTTTTGTGATTTTCATGTTTAGTTATGATTGTTTATTGTTTGTTTGTAATGTCTTTTATTATTTAAATTTAATTAATTCCTTTATGCTTAAATTATTATACACTATCCTTTACAGATATTTACATTTTGATTACTTATTTAGTAAAAAATAATAATAATTAAAAATATATAAAATTAGTATAATAATAAAATCCTAGGTGATAGTTTGAATGAATATTACATAAAAATTCATAATTTAAAAACTTATGAATTAACTAATCGAGATCATTTAAGCTATTGATTTAATTTTGAATTTAGAAACTATATATTGACTTATTGACAACTGAATTAAAAAATGAATAATTAAGTTTAAGGATTAGATGTTAGTAGCTTAAATTAGGAGGATCATAAGAAACTTGAAAATGAAACTAAGGATCTTATTAATCCTTATATTAATTCAATAGGATAACAAGAGTGGATAAAAGCAAAATTTGATATTTAAAATTACTAAGTATGTACTTCATAAATAGTAAAGAAAAGAAAATTATGAAAAACTTAAAAGAAAATATTACAAAAAAAAGATGAGTATATTCAAAAATTTGTATCAGTTGTAGCTTAAATTCAAATGCATCGTACTGCTTAAATTAGAAAGGATAAAATAAGTATACTAGTATATGTGATGGTGCACGAATAAATTTTCTATTTAACTATAAGCACAACTAGCCCTTAGGCTACATTATTTATTTCTATATTCAAAAGTCAATTTTATATTTATAAACATAGTGAATATATTCAAAATAAGCAATAGCATGGATGACTGATTGTAGGGGTGTCAAAACAAGACAACATGTCTTATTTGGGTCCAACCTAAATTGACCCGGGACCAAACGGCTTGACCCTAACCCAACTCGATTTTACAAATAGGTCAGGAATTCCAACATGGACCCGACCCACCGGGTTACTGGGTTGACCCGACCCGACCTGCCAACCTGAATGTCCTTCTTCTCAGCACGAGTAGGAATAGTTCAGGCATGACTCATACTAGTGGTGTAGGTGAAGGGGCCTCTAGGCGCATATGGGAAAACTTGTGGAGCAAGCGCGACATGTGGGGGTGAGTAGGGCTCGGGTCCTCGTACTAGGGTTGCGGGGCGCTATCCATGCGACAAGCGCTAGCCGCTAGGGTACGGGCATGCTTGCTCGGTGCGGTACTACAGTGTGGGTGTGAGCACTCATGCATGGGCACAATGTGGTGAGGTCCGCACGGATGCAAATACAGGAGCAGCAGGAGGGCGTACGAGTGTGGGTTTGGCCGTTCGACTGCGTTGCGGCTAGGTCGTGAGCACGGTGCGTGGGATTGGGATGTAGGGTATCAGGTATCTGCATCATTTCAAGTTAATTTTTGGTTTTCGGGTCAACCTGAACCCGACCTTGTGGACCTCCGAAAGGACAAACACCGGGACGGTATCGCCAATGGGTGGGCAGATTAGACCATACATACGATCAACCATTGAGGATAGTGGCTCTCACCAACGCACCCCGATGGGTGATAATATATACGACCTGATCAGAACAACGGGTTTCCCCCACCTGATACATTAGCTCGAATGAGATTTATTTGATAGTGGAATTTGGTTTCCCACGGGCGCAAGCCCCTGTGGTTAATTACATCTCAAGTCGGGGCCTGAGAAGACTCTCGATTAAGAATTCTACATTATACTTTCAGATGGGATCAGCACATAGGGAGAAGACTAGGAAATCCTACTCAAAGGGAAAGAAGGGCTCAACCTGGCTTAGTCAACATGCACGGCTCATATCAACATCCATAGGGACTAAGATAGTGAGAAGAAACTGGAGAAAAGAAATAAATCATGCACTCAAAGCATACAGGAGAGAAGGATAGAGGTGGCGTCATCCATATGACGCGGATATGTAGGATTTATAGTCTCTGTACGATAGAAGACCTACCCACCGATAAGGCGTACTACGATATCATTTTTTTACGTGGAAATTCATGGTTCTAGTGGACGGAACATACACTTTTATGGAACATATACTCTTACTCCTGTTTGCACCATTTATTATTGATTGAAAGAATGTATACATGGGTGTATGTTTAGAGTTATCTCATGAATGAAATTTGGAAAGCTTATATGTGCCTTGTGTTCCAATTTTGAACATACTTTGGGTTTAATATGAAGCGATTCGTGTATGATGAAAAGTGATACACATTATGCAATGAGATAAATGAATGAGTTTGTGTGGGGTGATTTGGCATGTTTCATATGGTGGTTAAGGAAAGGTGTTGGACAAGGTTCATGTGTTTTTAATATGAGTTTTGCATGAATTTAAACATGAGATTGGCTTATGTTGGTCGGAATGCTTCTTGAGCCTTGGAGAACAAATTTGCATCAAAACTTCTTTCTCACAATTGCATTCTGGTTGGAGGTTATATCATGTTATCACAAGCGGGTTTTCCTCCGTTAGCATTCAAAGTATTTCAGTATTTCTATTGAGTTTGTGTTGAATAAGTTGAGCAATCATTTTCCATATGCGGGAAAATCACACATTATCTAAAGTAATGCTGCCCTTATAATGAAGTTCTGTTTGGTGGAGATATCATATATACTTATGCCCTCTTCCCATAATAAATTTAAATCATCAATTAACGGTTGAAGGAATACGTTGATCTTTGCTTTTGGAGTATGTGGCCCTGGAATGATAAGCGTCAGAAACATATAAGGAGTTGTCATGCACAACTCTGGGGGAAGATTGTATGGTGTGAGTATCACAGGCCAACATGAGTAAGGTGAAGCAGACTGGTTAAATGGAGTGAAACCATATGCACATAAATTTAATCTTATATTTCTTGATTTTGCGGTGAAGGTGGGATTTGTATGATCAAAGTGTTTCCAGGTATCTGCTTCTGACGGATTTGTAATAAAACCTTCTTGTGAGATATGTTCTTTATGCCATCTCATATGTGCAGTAGATCTCATGGATGTATATAACCGTTGCAGTCTAGGAATTATGGGTAAGTAAAATAACCTACTGGCTGGTACTTCCTTCAGCTTTTTTTTCGTAATAGATTTTGGTTTAAATCTTGATGCATTGCAATAACGACATGCAATTTCTGATTGATCATCTTTATAGAATAACATGCATCTATTGACACAATAATCTATCTTTGTGTATGTCAAACCAAGCTTGGAAACCAACTTCTTAGTCCAATATAAATCTGTAGGAATTATGTTATCTATCGGATTGGTTTCTTTGAGCAGTCCAATTAATTGATTAAAATATTCACGGGAGACATTATATTCTGTCTTGATGCTTAACATCTTAACAGTAATGAATAACTCTGAGTGAGTAGTGCACCCCTTCCATATTGGTTGTTGAGAAGCATGTAACAAATCATAAAAATTTTGTGCTTCTTTATTAGGTAACTCAGGATTAGCTTCTTTATACTGTTTAAATTGTGCTCCACTTGCATCATAAATTAAATCCTCAAGATTAAGTCATATATTTTCTTCCTCATCTATAGTAGCACTTGTCGATGGGTCACATCGAGAATCGAAATGTGGTTCATACTCACCATGAGAAGTTCAATACTAATATTCTGGCATGAAGCCTCGACGATATAGATCAACAGTTACGTCATCTGAGCTTAGGTGCACCTGATTTTTATGTTTAGAATATGGGCAACGAATCATTCCATCTAAGATGAAGCTGGATAGTTGAGAAGCTGTCTGAATGAAAATATTCACCCCTCTAATGAACTCATCGATTAATGTCTTTCATCATTGCGCCAATCGATTATACATCCAACTTCTTTGAGTTCTGATATCCATAATATAACTTATATATAATATGGATATATTAGATAATTTTATATATAACATTTATTGAAGAAAGATACAAAGACTCTTAGCCTGCTCGGAAGGCCATCATTTTAATTAAGTGACCAAACCAAACTAGACTAAGGCTCCGTCCAGGATGACATTTAGCATTTCGTGCAAACTCTCACTGCAGCACATAGCTTTGAGTGTATCGACCACCAATTTCTTACTTTGCTAACCTGGTCGTCGAAAGGTTGCAGTTTTATGTGACAAAACCATCTAAGGCGAATCTCTCTAATCTTATCTTCCACTGGAGCTACTCCAACCTTTTCTCGTATTTGGTCATTTCGTATCTTGTTTCTAAGAGTAAAGCACTCATCCACCTGAGCATCCTTATCTCTGCAACACTTAACTTAATATTATGCTTCTCTTTTAATGGCCAATATTTTACACCATAAAGCATTGTAAATCTAACCACCATCTTATAGAATTTCCCCTTAAGTTTGAGGGGCACTTTGCAATCACACAACAAGCCCAATGCATTCCTCCACTTCAACAATCCAACTTGAATTCTACTAATAATATCACACAACTTAAACTCTAAGGTTGATCTCTATAATTCAAGTTTTTGTTCAACTCCCTCTTTAGTCTTATCAACAAGAAGAATATAATAAGCAAAAATTAAGCATACACTAGGGTACAATCTCTTGAAAATGTCTAGTGAGAACATCTATAGCTAAAGAAAAGGGAGAATGTTACCTTCACATAAAGGGAACGTCGTCGAAGGAGCGAAACCTGTAGCGGATAAGTCGAAGGAACGTCATCGGAGCGTCGTCGGAGAAGGAGCGAATTCGTCGTCGTCGAAGGAGTGAAGTTGTCGTCGTCGTCGAAGGAGCGAATTGAAGTCCAAACAGCGAGGGAGCGTCGTCAAATAGAGAGACAAGCCAAACAGAATGAGCAACCAGGCGCAGGATGGCATGAAATAGGGCCTTTACCGGCAGAATTTTCGGCGGCTAAACCGTCGGTAACATTACCCGTGGATATTATGCCGGTAATATTTCATCGACTTTAAGTAAGCCGGCGTAAAATACGTCGATAAAGCCGCCGGTAATTTGCAGTGGAATCTCCATTGGAAAACAAATATTTTCTAGCGTAATTGCGGCGTAATATCTTCCGGTAAATATGCGAAGGCGAATCCGCTGGAAATTCCGCCTCAAAATTACTGTCGAAATATCCGCCGGTAATTGCGCCGCTAGTTTCCGGCGGATATCATCCGCCCGTCGGAAATTTTGACTGTATTAGACAGTTTTCCTTTAGTGGAGACCTACTGGCCACCACAAGAGGGTTTTAAAATAGTTTGTATTTTAAACTAATTTTAATTTTAAAATACTTAAATAATAGTTAAATAAGTAAATAACCAAGTAATACAGAAATCATCCAGAAAATATAAATTTGGTTCTGAAAATAGCTTCAAATTAAAGTTTATATTTTTCTGAAAAGAATAAGGTATTGTGCATCAAAATCCGACGTAAAATGAGAAAATTATGATTTTTGGAAGTTTAAAGGTATTTAAAAAGGTTTTTAAATAATTTTAAAGTAATTAATAATAAAAAAATCATTAAAATAAGATAAATATAAATATTAAAGTTTCTGAATTTTAAATAAGCACAAATAATAATAATGGTATAATTAAAGTAATTAAGCAATAATAGTGATATAATTAAATAACTAAAGTAATTTAATAATTATATAATAACATAACTAATTCAATTTCAAAATAATGATAATAATAATTACATAATAAAAATAATTTAAACAATAAAAAAAGATAATAATAATAATAATAATAATAATAATTTAATAATAGCAAAATGATAATAGCTAATAATAATAACAAAATAATTATTAGTAATTTAAAATAATGATTAAATAATAATGATAATAATAGTAATAGGTTTAAAAATGATAATAATAATAATATTATTATTATTAATAACAATAAAGTAATAATAATAATGACAATAATAAAATATTAGTAATAATAATAATAATAATAATAATAATAATAATAATAATAATAATAATAATAATAATAAAGAATAATATGAATAATAATTATAATATAATAAAGTAATTAAAATAATAATAATAATTAAACATAGTTTTAAAACACTAGTAATAATAATATAATAATAGTATTTAAAATAGTTTAAAATAATAATAATAATAGATAATAATAATAAAATAATAATAATCATAATAATATAATAATATAAAAGTAATAAAACAATAATAATAATAATAATAATAATAATAATAATTAAAAAGAAGAAGTTTTTTTAAATAATTATTTAAATAATATTAAAAAAAGAATTGAAAATAAATAAAAAAAATTCAAATCGGCGGCGGCGGCGGGACACGTGTCGGCCCAGGATTGGTCGCGCTAACTGCGACCAATCATTGGCAATGATTGCGCCGCGGCGGGGCCCGCCTCACTTAAAACCGTGGCGCGATCCCACAGCCTTCGGATCGCCCGCTGTTCAAATCAATGGTTGAGATCGAGCCATACGGGGGATGAGACCACGAGATCCGAATACACGGTCGGTCCAAACCGCGGACTGACGGGATCCTGACCGTTGATCCTTAGATCAACGGTTCGAAAATCCCGTAGCTGCGGCGAGACCTAACCCGAGCCCGAGAATGATAATCTGGCTCGTTCTAGCGATCCACACCATGAAACTCCATGAAATTTTAAACCTAGCTAATAGGGATGAAGAGCATTCGTGTGGTATACTTCTCTTGGATTAATACACGCTAATGACTCCGCTAATTAACCCTAAGTGTATCTAACTAGGGTTTGAGATTTTACCTAATCCACACAGTGGATTTGGGAGATCTTAGCTTGTTGAGCTTATAGATTGTCCACGTACGTTTCCCTAGTTGAACTCGAGCCTTCATACGCCTTGGATTGACGGCAAATCAGCTCGAAACGGATTTGGTCTCGGTTGGATGGAGATCTCGCCGACGGCGGCCTTTGACCGGTGGATTTGGGTGGGAGAAGGTAAGGAGAAGCCTAGGGAGCTCACACACGAGAGGTCTCAGGTTGGGAGCTTCTAGGTTGAGAGCTAAGGCTACAAGTCCTCTCCACAAACTCTAAAAAGACTATTTAAAAGATCAAGGACTTTGATCTGCGGCTAGGATTGAATCCTTGATTAATTTGGAGGGAAACCAGGGCCCCTTGGTCGTGGTTTGAGTTTTGAACCTAATAGGAATGATTTGAATAGCTTTAAATGGGTTTAAAAGGCCTAAATGGGTCAAAATTGGCCCATTAAGACTTGGGTTGACCAGGTCAAGGGTTGACTTGGTCAACCTAGTCAATTAGGGTCAAGGAGGTGAGGGGTTGAGCCTAGGGATGGGCTTGGATTTGATTTGAATTGATTTGGCCCATTAAGGGCTTAATGGGTCAACCTAGGTTAACCTGATCAACCAGGTTGACCCAGGACCAGGGTTTGGGCCCAATGGGTTGGGTTTGACCCATTAAACCCAAGGGAGGAGAGAATTGAGCTTGGGGAGCCCTGGATTGGATTTGAAATCAAGTGAGAGGTGTATGGGTCAATTTGGGTCGACCCAGGTTGACCTGGTCAACAAGGTTGACCCAAGACCTGGGCTTGGGCTCAGCAGACTTGGCTTGACTCCCTGCTGCCCAATTATGTAACCATATGTGGGGCCATATTCGATGAAAGAGGTAAGCTAGGAAAGAACCTAAGAAGAACCAAATAATGTATATTTTTATTTTATTAAAATCTTCTTCTTTGAGGACATAACCCCATGTAGGAGAACGCATTTATAACTTCAATTCCTAGAATGCACATAGACGTAAAATATGTAATCAACATAAATAATAAAAACCATAATAGCTTTAGAGTAAACTTTTCTAACTAGATCCTACCCTAAAATTGTAAGCATCTATAGATGTGCTTATCACACCACATAGTGCACCCAAGTTAATGTTAGTAAAAATTCTACTCATATGATCTTTATACTACCACTAAGTCTAGTCTTACCCTCAAGATCTAATTATACTATAATATATCATCATAATTTAATAGTTTTAATATATATATAAATATAGGGAGGTTTTATTAAAAATTTTGAAATGAAATAAAGATGAAATTTTAAAAGGTTTGGATCTTACATACGTTCTAAATAATTAAGATGACATATCCTAGGCTATTTGTATCTTTAAAAGGATCATGTGAGATATGATTATAGTTGATTCTTATTATTTAATGAGGGAGACTCATAAATAATGATAGCCAATATACCACAAGCACAAGTCAAACATCTATCTAAAGTTAATTTCTCTAACTAGTTCATGTGTTGACTCATAACTCCTAAAGAAAATGCATGTCAATCAATATGAAAGGTTAAGTAATTGATAAAAGAGGAAACTTCGTCTGCCATTCGACATAGACATAAAACACCCATATAGAGGTATAAATGGTTAATGGGAAGGTTGAAGCATTTGGAATGGTCAAACACTTAGATATGCAAAAGGACTTAGATAAGGATGACTTGCCTAAGCAAAGAGAGTTTTAAAGGATTGATAGAAGAGGAAACTTCATCTACCATTCAACATAGAATTAAAGTACCCAGATAGAGCTCTAAATCAATAATGGGAAGGTCCAAGCATTTGGAATGGTCACACACTCAAATATGCAAAATGACTTAAACAAGGATAACTTGCCCAAGAAAGTAGATGGCGATCCCTTAAGGAAGGAAAGGGTATAAATTATCTATAATGATAGAGAGTTTTATTGATAGATATAGGTCCATCAAGGAGCAGTGAAAGGAATCTAAGTAAACATTGTTTACTAGGATAAACATATCTCCTTATTGGATATAATTCATTAAAAATGAATGGGGAAATTCCTAAGTAAATAATATTTACAAAGGTAAAATGGTGTCCCAGTGGATAGGGGTCCACTAAGAGAGGCATTATTCAATATGGCATTATATGCAAAGATAGAGGAGAAGTTTAGTTGATAGGGGTTCACTAAGGAACACTCATAAAGATGAGTACTAAGTTGAAGATGGATAGAAGCTTAGATAGATAGGGATTTGACCAAGCATATAGGAAAGCTCTATGATATGTAAGTATGTATGCATAAGGAGGCAAATAGTAATCAAGAGGGAGGTGGTCCCTCTAAATTAAGGATGATCAAGCAAAGATGATTAGCCTAAATATTATAGGACCTATGATAGTGGGATATGATCTAATCTCCTAGGAGACTATTATAATATAATAGGCTAAGAAGAATTCAAACCCTAGCTACATGATAATATAAAGTAATCACCATAGATCAAATTAATATGGATGTAAAATGCATGTTATAGTCTATATGTTGAGAGGAAGTCCTATGCTAATATAAGACTGAATAAGCTGGGTATCTACATATATGCAAAATGTAATGAATAATCTTACCATGTTGTGGAAGCTTTTAAAGTCTTTTCCTTGATAATAATTTATCTAAATATTCATGAGCATGGAGTTTAATGGGTAAGGGCCAAAAATAAGCCAACAATAGTAACAACCCAAACTCTTAATTATCGAGGTATTCTCCACAATTTTATCATATTGGTATAACTTCCTAGGAGGTTATCCATCCCAGGATTTCTCCAGGATACACATGCTTAAGTGCGGAGTTTTTTAATAAAATTTCAACTATTATACTAAAAGGTGCCTCGATGTTTAAGAGTTTAGCTTCTTTTTTACTTAAGGGGCTTCATAATCTCCCCCACTTAAGTAACTGACATCCACGTCAATATCTTTATCTCAGAATCACCCACTAGACAGATACGATTCTAGAGGTGGCTTCTATAAGTTCAAATGGTGACTCCTGCCACATAGCACTTGTTCCCATACATGATTCAAGAGGTGGCTCCCATGATATAACACTTTGTCTTGTATGATACTTAATTCTCATCTTTCGACTGGTGTACTGATCCTGAGAAGTTATACTAATAGGATAAAATCGTGAGGCCCTTAGGCCAAAATAGACAATATCTTGATAGTTAAGAGGTAAACTTCTTTTTTACTTAAGGAGTTTCACAACAACACTGGGCGATGCTACGCAAACTAAGCGTTGTGTGTCCATATGATCATGAACCAAATAATTCTAACATGTTTACTTGAAAATCTAATAAGGTATACTAGAGACTTGACCATGCAACTAAACTTATGCAAGGCTTGGGCTCTAGGTGAGCTAATTCATGGAGTGAATCCAAGTTAGCAACATGAGAAATGTAAGGTGAGTGTTAGTGCTCCTAATGCTCTTAAGCAATGTGGTGAATTAGCTAATGAGAAGATTGATTCATTGGAGTGCTGACTAATCCCAGGGGAAAGCGATTAATAATCCATATGGGGGCTACTAAATTAAAAGGACATTAAATTTTAAAATCCATTAAGATCTTCAATCCTAGCATTAGGTCATTATTAGATTTTAAATGATTGAATACATGCTCCATAAAACATCTAATGTCCCTACCATGTCCACAAATAAGTTTGCATGATTGGATGAAGCATAACATAAATATGAGCATAGTAAAAATATGCATTAATAATACATGAAATTTATTTGTAAAGATAAACAAAAACCTTTCATGTCATGAAGAATGCAACCCATAAAATGCACAGGGATAATGAGGTGATGTATATTTTTAATAATATAAAATTTTATTTAAAGGACAAAATAATGATATTAAAAATAACTTGGGGCTTTTAAAAATTCATGATAATCTCTAAATGGCATGTAACCTTATTGAGAAATAACTTTCCATGGCATGCATATGTTATAATTTTCTCATAATTATTTAAATTAATTTAATTAATTAAATAAATAAAATAATTTTTGTAAAAATAAAGAAAAGTAATAAATAGTGAGAAAATATTTTTGGTTGTTTAAAATATAGAGAAATTTTTTTAAAAAAATTGCGCTTTTGTTTCATTCAATTTCAAGTTAGAATAAAGTTCTTTGGTTTTTTACAAGCTCATTGGATTTTCTTAAAATTTTAATTTCCTAATTATCCAATCAACAACTTGAGTGTACTAGATCCCTATGCATGGATCCATAGGATTGGCCAATGTGCATAGGTCTCATGCACATTGCACTAAACTCTTATACATTTAATAATGGATAATAAGTGGATCAGCTCAACTATAGTACTATCTCAAGATTAAGATCAAATAGTTTTGGGCCATTTCTATCCCTTGAATTACTTATATTGTGGCTAGAGTAGATATGGTCCAAAAGGATAGGCTCTGGGAAGCTGGAGATGGTGATGTTGGCCCTAGAGGTGGCATCAGCTATGTGAATGATAGCTCAAAGTCTTAGATTTGTAGCTAGGATAATGGAGCTATGTTTTACAATGGTTTCAGTGCCTAATCTTACCTTAGGGCTTCTCTAAGATCATATAAAACTTAATAGCATTGTAAACAACCTCAAGGATCTAATGGAGTAGAAAAAGGGGGCAATGAGGTTGTGGCTATACTAGTTGGAGATTAAGGGCATTTTGATCTAAAGCTAGCCTTGTTGTTTTTAGAGTTGGAGAGGTGCAGTAGTAGGAGGAAGCTCTTCTATTATGAAAGTCCATTGAGATTTTTCCTACCCTCTTCTATTAGTTTATACCTTAAAGACATTTAACACTTTTGAGGCACCACCATTAGCCATTGGTCGGCTAGGGAGGTGGTTGGCACATAACAATAAATAGATCAATAATCCCCAAGGGATGAAAGGAATGAGGGGAATTTCCTTCTTGAAATGCTATGGAGGGCTCAATCAAAATGAAACTTAAGGGTTTTGACTCGTGGACCATAAGTAGGCCCATCAACTTTTGTTAGTTTCCCCCAATGTGGGCTTGATCCATGATAGCTACGATGAGGTTGGGTGTGCCTAGAATATAACATAACTGGGGTTTGACAAAGACAAACCAAAAGGGAGAGGGGATGCTTTAATTTATAGCCTATGGTTGACCTAGGTGGGTCCATGGGTGCTTAAGTGGTTAGCTACACCATAGGACATCTATTAGAACACCTATGTAGCTATGGCTAGAATGGTAAAGGTCACTCAAACATATATTTAACCCATTAACCCCCTAATGTTAACCCATAATGGGTCCATGCTAAGTAGTGCCTATGGTAAGCTATTGCACTCCATTTTATTGAAAAAAAATAGATTTTGGTTAGAGCGCTCACTTGAGATTATACATATTGATAAGGCATCAACCTTAACACTTAAAAGGAGTAATTGAAGCTCTTTTTATAAAGCATGGGTTGAGCATTGTTTGACCATATGGTAAGGATTTTGATGAGATAAGCAACATGAATGGTGAGTTTAATTGATTAACAATTTTGATTAAGAAAAATAATTATTTAGCTCATTATCAATATTAATTTACACATCAACTTCAATTAACGTTGTTTGCTATGGCTAAAAATTGTTTATAAATTATATATATATTTTAGCATAATCTTCAATTTGATAAATATTAATGGAAATTTATGCAAAAGAAGAAATATTCTTCATGAGAAGTAACTCAATAAGCTTATTGAGCAATTAAGAAATGAATAATTATCAATCGATAAAGAGTTGAATTAAGAAATTGTTCTTCAATCGTGCTAGCAATATATGTTAGGGTTCATAGGTCGTTTACTAATTTACTTCTTTATTAATACTTTTTTTAATTATGAAGATTAATAATTTTTGTGACATTTGATATGAATTAGTCAAATAATTTTTGTGAATATACGTAAGAAAAAAAAAAATTTTGTCAAAATTTTCAAATAAAAATATCTTATTTTTTATAAATTATTGTTAATTTATGTATATGTGTGAATATTTTATTTAAAGTTAAAATAATTAATTATCACTTAAATGCTTCATCATGGGAGATTATTTATAGACTTTTTCATCTAGCCAAATTTAAGAACAAACAATATTTCATGATAAATATAAATTTTCTAAAAAAATAAAAAAATAAAAAATTGATAAATATAAATTTTATAAAAAATAAAAATAAAAATAAAAAAATGATAAATATAAATTTTGTTTATTTTTTATAATGTGCTCATTATTGCATTTTATAATGATGTTGCTCTATCAACTGTGCCGCAATTTTGTTGCGCCGCCGAGGTTTTCAGAGCTGCAAACGATAAACCCCCAAGCTCCAATTCTCCTCCTTCTAAACCCTAATAGGAGAGTGGTAACAAGTCACCCTTTCTTATTAGGTTCAATGTTTTCTTCTTTCGAAATTTTTTTTCATGGTATCTGGAATTTGCCCTGGTAATTCTGATGAAGTGGCTCGTTCTCTTTATTTCCATCACTGTGAGTTCTCTTGAATGAAGGGCGATCGAAGTTTTTAATACTGACATTCTTTAATAACTTTGACACGGGAGGGAGGCAAGGCGATGGCAGCTTTATCAAATATATGGTTCTTTCGAGGTGACTTTTTGTGTATTTGTTCTGTTGCTTTTCTAACTAGACAAATTGTTGAAGTTTCGGTCTTTTGTTTTTGTTTCTTGAACTTTTATTTTTAATTTCTGTGTACAACCAAATTGGATAGCAAGATGATTCTTCTGTTTTCTCAGATGGATCCAGGCAAACAATGGCGTCTTCTCGTGAAGTTGTTACTGGAAAATCATTACCTCAAACGTTTCAGGTGCTTTGAATCTCCATTAAAATATTATGGATTCCGTTTTAGTCAAGCAATTTGTTTACTAAGTCCAATCTTGCACGTTTTAATAAAGGGGCAAATTTAGGAGTTCCTCCGAATAAATACCTCTGCTTCATGCACCCTGTAATGGAAGTGTAAACTTTCATTAAATTCATCATTTTGTCGTGCAATTAATGTTTCTTTGCTCAAATATGATTTTTGGCTGTTATGGAACTTGTAGAGAGAATTTTGTGGAGAATTCAGATCAGGCAAGGTGCTAATTCTTATTAAGTGGAAGGGATCCTACCAGAGAAAGGCTGAAAAATTTTCGTTAATAAAGTGCGCTAGAAAGGATGGGAAGTTTGATCCTTCATCAATTGAACCACCCCCGTACCATGTTTATATGGATTCAACTTCTGGACAGCTTGAACCAGCTTCAGGTGCTAGAGCAAGTATACCGGGAAAAGAATACTGGCCTGAGGGAACGGCCGACCGTGTGAGGGCTGCTAGGTCTCGTGAACCAGTTGGCCAATCATCAGGTAAGCCTTCTTATGGCAAGAATCCTGGAAGCCGGAGGAGGAAGCACATGACCCAAGCTACTGCTTCAGAGATCCCAAAAATTAGTGCAAATGATGGGAGTGTTCTAGATAGCATCGATGATTCAGATAAGAAGAATGATCTAGATGACAATGTCAATCTCGATAATAGTAGTGATCGACATGTGGTTGGAACCTCAAGTTCATCTGGTACCTTGAATGAACTTAAAGAACCATCCAATGAATATGTGGTTTATAAGACTGAGGAAGAAAATGAGAATCTTAGTCCATATGAATTGGACAAAAAAATGGGACGCCCACATTCCTTTATTGATCCATCGAAGGTTCATCCGCCTGAAGAACCACAATCAAGTGAAAATCTTTGGTGGAACTGGAGGAAGCCTGAAGAAGGGCAATGGTCTAGGTGGCAAAGGAGGCGTCCAGATGTTGATACGGTTAGTCTTAAAAAAATATTTATTTTAGAAAAGATTAAAATTTTCTTACTTTAACATATATAAATGAACGGCAGTAATTAGGTTGCATCATATTATGATTCTTCATTGCTTTGTATGCGAAGATAATCTATCTAGAATGTGGGGGCAAGTTTTTGATATCTCCTAATATGTGCGGTATTTGCAGGTCTTTGCCAAGGCAATGGCAGAAACAGGTCAAATAAAGCTATATGGAGATCATCCAACTGTAACTGAAGCTACGCTTGCACGGGCACGAAAACATATATTTAAAGAGGAAAGGTGGAGTCAATACATTAACATATATACATGCTAGTCATCTTCTTTGGGGGTCAAACGTGCTGTAACGAATTTAGATTTTAGGTGCTTGGTGAAATTCATACTACCTATATTCAAGCCCAACCCCAAGATCACATCTAGCTAAATTACCTTGGTAGCTTAGTATATTATTGATAACCAAGCTAACATCTTCAAGATCTGGTAGCCATATGACACATATAGTGCTTAATGTCCCAGCTGTAATTTTTTGTAGAATAGACACATACATAACTGCCCAAAATTCTGCAAAGAGGGCAGTTTTTAATTTACCCAATATGTATTATTTCATGTCAAATTATAGATAAAATAAAATGAAAAGAAAAATAAAAAACAAAACTAATCCCAAACAGCCCATTAGTTACATAAAAACGGAATTAGATCCTGTTATTCTTTCTCTCTCTCTTTCTCACTTTCATTTATAAATTACTAGACATATCTAACCTATGGTTATGAAACCTTGACTGCATGAATTGCAAGTCAAACTCTTTGTTACAGCCTACAATTTCCTTCCTTATCTTAAGACGACCAAATAATGATCACGAGATTCCTTCCTTTTCTCAATTCCTCATATTCCTACTGTGATTAGGCTGTGAATGTTGTTTGCTTGTAGTCAGTTTCGGAATTCTGGAAGTTATTTTTTGTTCCATGGTAGTTAAAATTTCTTGCTTTTGTTTTTTAAATTTGCCATATACGTTGGCATATTTGATATTCATTTTTTATTTCCTTTGATGCATTTTGGTGTTATTTAAGAAAATTATAAATGCGAAGCATTAAAAGTTTGTTCTTTTCCATGTAATGTTTTTTCTCCAAACTGTAAAGTTGGTGTAAAATTTTTTTTTTTGGCTGTTTCCTTTACCTAACTTCATTTTGCTTTTGATACCCATGTTTGTCCGAACGTATCCAATATCTTTCTACTCCTGTGGGTTCCAGCTAATTGTTCTGTATGTTATAACTTCAACTGGTATCTACATTTAAAAGTAGTCAAGCTCTTATTGTGTGTAATATTGAGGGGCTGAGAAGTTATTTTCTTGAAATGTTCTGTTGGGAAATCAGGCTTCAGGATGAACAGAGGAGATTGGAGGATATAGGACCAATAGCATATTATTCAGAATGGGTAAAAGCATGGACTAAGGACACTTCGCGAAAGGCTGTGCAGAAACATTATGAAGCAACTGGTGAGGATGAGAATACCCAGCTGATCACAATGTTCCAGCACCAAACTGCAGAAGAATACCGCATCATGATGGGCACTGATGTTCGTATTCAACGAGATCCGCTAGCAATGCGGATGCGTGAAGAGCTAATCAAAGAGAGTACATAAATACAACCTGACTTTACATCTATCTGTTTTTTAATTTTTTTTTATTTTTTGTGCAGATTATAATTCTTTGTCTAACTATAAATTTAAATCAAGACTTCTGGTTCTAGTAGTTTTGATGAAGCTGGTGTATGGTGAATAAATAGTCTTAACATTTCAAGGTGATAATTGGCATAATAGTGTTAATACATTTAGTTAACTCAGTTTCAATCCTACCATTAGATATTGTCAAGCAACATTAATACTCCTGCAAAATTAGTGTGATTGACTAGAAGGAAAGAAAAATTTTAAACATTCAAATACCATAAAGCATAGTTACAATTCCTGTCTAGTTACTAAAAATGATGTTATGATTTGGATTTTTCTTCATTTTTAATTTTTAGTGTCGGGAGCCTAGGGTGTCGTGCATTTTATTTTTTTGTTGACTTAGAATGTTAGGTGAATTTTGATTTCTTTTAAATTTTTCAAGTCATGAGTTTTGTTGAAAGTTTCGGTAGCACCCCGGCGTTGTCCCCACGTAGGGGGCTGCATTGGGGTGTGTAAAGCCTTCCCGCCTGTCAAGAAAGACAGTCACGGTAGGTGTCAGGTGACACCGCGGCCGCAATATCGTTCCCCGCTCGCTAATAAAAGCGGTCACGGGTTCTTCAAGTACCTATTTAAAACATAGCATTTTCCCCGTCTAAAAAAAATTAGTGACGGGTACTTAAATTTTTTTTTTAAATAATAAATTTTCCCGCTCGTTAACAAAAGTGGTCACGGGTACTTATATTTCATGCATACGAATTTTCCCGCTCGCTAATAAAAGCGGTCACGGGTACTTATGTTTCCTCGCTCGCTAATAAAAGCGGTCACGAGTACTTATTTCATGCATTGAAAATTGAAATTCTAGTGTCGGTCTTTTACCTTGGGTGCGCAGTGATCGAGGTAACGACGGTAAATGACGACGACGAAGGGAAACTTGCGATGCACAATTTAATTTAATTTTTTTTGTCACCTATGCAATATAATTAAATACACATGCTCTTTTTTATAAATGTTAGAGAGAGAAAGAGATAGAGTGAGCTATCTTTCTAGAGAGACAAAGAGAGGGAAAGAGAGGGAAAGATAGGAATTTGCATGGAGAGGGGTTTAGGAAGTGTAAGGAAATGGGGGGTGAGGTTTAGAGAGAGAAAATCCCTCTCTTTCCAATTTTGGAGAGAGAAAGAGAGAGGGAAATTTTTTTCTCTCTCTAGGAAGGGGTATATGGAAGAATGGTGGTGAAGGGGAGTGTTTGAGATGAAGAGAAAGATATTTATGAAAGAATTTCTCTCTTTCTAGAGAGAAAATTTTCTCTCTCTGGCTAGAAAGAGAAGGTGGAGGATGATGGGGCTTTTTGGTTGGGAGTGTGTAGGAAGTATAGGAAAGTATTTTTTGTGAAGGGGCATGGGTGGTTTGAGTGATGGATTTGAAGAAATAAAAAATTTAGGGTTAGGGTTTGTTGTAGGTTTGGAGAGGAATTGGTGGAGGAAGAAGAAGAAAATGAAGGAGAAGGAAAGGAAGAGGAAGAGGAAGATGAAGGAAAAGAAAAAGAAATGGGTGAAAAAAATGGAGAGAGGAAAAATGAAAAAGGAAAATGGAGAAGAAGAAGAGGAGGGAAGGAAGAAGAAGAAGAAGAAAGGAAGAAGAATGGAGGAGAAGAATGGAGAAGAGGAGAGGAAGCTTTACCTTGGACCTTGGAAGAAGAAGGGAGGACCTTGGAGGGCCGGCGGCTTTGGCGTCGCAAGAGGGAGAGGGAGTCGCAAGGGGGGGCGATTTTGGCGTGAGAGTGAATCGTGAGATGAGAGTGTGAGGGAGTGAGGAGGGTTATGAGGGTTTAAGCGGTATTTTGGGTTTTTTTTTAATTTTTTTAAAAAAAATCTTTTAAAATCTCTCTTTCTCTCCCTCTCTCAAAATAAAAAATTTTAATTATATGGCATAAAATAATAAAAAAAAATTTAAATTGTGTATCGAATTGGTCGTGACGTCGTCATCATCGTTGTTCGAGCACGTCATCGCATCGATTTGCGCATTCAAAATTAAATTTTTTATCGATCGACGACCCTAATCAATATGGGTGTCGATCTTAGTTGTTTTCGTTGCTCCGGACGCATCGACGCTGTCCGTTTCGCGAACGGATGTCACTTCGACGATTTTGGGTTTTCAGCCGACACGCGTCAAGAGAATTTTTACACGTTTTCGAGCCCTTTCGCTTTTGAAATCCACCTTGCGCAGTCAAATGGATCCCGACACTAGTATTAAGGTCAACAAATTCCCCCCAAAAAATATGGTGCGCGCCTAAAGCGAATCATCTTTGTTATAAACAGTTGACACTGCGAATCTCCAAAATTTTTTTTGTTTTTGGATGTCAACGCATGATAAGGGTGAAGCATATAAAACACTTTTATACTTCCTTTTTTATCAACCTGCATGCTTTCTTAAGATTTTACTATCTTTTGCTAGGAAAATGTTCAACTGGAGTAGACCGGAGGGGATGCCGTGAAATGAGCTTAGTGAGGAGGCCATCTGGGAAATGATTGGAAGGCATGATCCTCACGGGACTGCTGATATGGCTGATAGGCTGGAGCAACATGAGGAGATTCTGAGAGGCCGCAGCGTTTACGGCGAATTTTTCATACGCTCACCCCTACTACCACGTTCTGAGCTCGACCCCTCAGCATACAAAGACCCTGATGAGTGGGTGACCACTATCAGGTTGAAGTGCGGGGACTATAACCCCTTGCAGAGTACCATTGCTCAGGTGAGTTCCGGTATGTGCGATATTCTGGAGCCGGCCGCCGATGTTGTTGAACAAGTTGGGCAATCAAGGTTATTGAGTCACCGACAATTACAACCAGCTACGCATGAGTGGCCTAGGGATTCTCCAGTGGGGCAGCTCTCTAAACCTGCAGGTGGATATGTGTCTTGGGCAAGATACGTCTTAAGAGCCCATAAAAATATTCTGAAAAGAGCAGGTATATACGAAGCTATATATGCTTCGATGTTCAGCTTTGAGAATATCCCCCACTCTTGGATAAAAGGGGTGACAGAATTCTGGGACCCGACAATGAACACATGCTAGATGGGCTCCGAGGAGCTGACAATAACGTTGTGGGAGCTACAGGCTATCTCTGGTTATGCCGCTCTTTGGACGTCGATATGAAGAATGCATCCCTCTAGATGAGGAGCTATTCCGTAGGCGACTTTCCTCCGACAGGAGTAGGAGGGGAGAACTGATTTTGCCAACAGTCCTCCAGGCTGCATTGAGCCATTATCGGTGGGTTTGTAAAGAGGTTAGGCTATCAAGGCGTTCTCGGGCCACCATCCCTTCAGACATATGGATTCGCAGTTTCATTCGGGAGGCACTCAATCAAACCACCATTCTTCTACAAGACCCTTTTGAGCTAGACGTGGAGTACACTAACGATCTATCAGAAGACCTTGTCGAACTTTCCAAGGTCTAAGGTAAAGCTTCCTCTCCTCTTCTCCATTGTTCTTCCTTTCTTCTTCTTCTTCTTCTTCTTCTTCTTCATTTTTCTTTTTCATTTTTTCTCCCTCCATTTTTCTCACCCATTTCTTCTTTTCCTTCATCTTCCTATTCCTTTCCTTCTCCTTCATCATCTTCTTCTTCCTCCACCAATTCTTCTTCCTCCACCAATTCCTCTCCAAACCTACAACAAACCCTAACCCTTAATTTTTTATTTCTTCAAATCCATCACTCAAACCATCCATGCCCCTTCACAAAAAATACTTCCCTACACTTCCTACACACCCCCAACCAAAAATCCCCATCATCATCCACCTTCTCTCTGTAGCCTAGAGAGAGAAAATTTTCTCTAGAAAGAGAGAGAAATTCTTTCATAAATATCTTTCTCTTCATTCCAAATACTCCCCTTCATCACCATTCTTCCATATACCCCTTTCTAGAGAGAGAAAAAAATTTCCCTCTTTCTCTCTCCAAAATTGAAAAGAGAGGGTTTTCTCTCTCTAAACCTCACCCCCATTTCCTTACACCTCTTAAACCCCTCTCCATGCAAATTCCTATCTTTCCCTCTCTCTCTCTATAAAAAGAGAGCTCACTCTATCTCTCTCTCTAACATTTATAAAAAAAGAGCATGTGTATTTAATTATATTGCATATATGACAAAAAAATTTAAATTAAATTGTGCATCGCAGGTTTTCCTTCGTCTCCGTCATTCGCCGTTGTTACCTCGATCACTGCACACCCAAGGTAAAAGACCAACACTAAAATTTCAATTTTCAATGCATGAAATAAGTACTCGTGACCACTTTTATTAGTGAGCGAGGAAACATAAGTACCCGTGACCGCTTTTATTAGTAAGCGGGGAAATTCGTATGCATGAAATATAAGTACTCGTGACCGCTTTTGTTAGCGAGTGGGGAAATTTATTATTTTAAAAAAAAATTTAAGTACCCGTCACTACTTTTTTTAGGCGGGGAAAATGCTGTGTTTTAAACAGGTACTTGAAGACCTCGTGACCGCTTTTATTAGCGAGCGGGGAACGAGATTGCGGCCGAGTTGTCACCTGACACCTACCGTGACTGCCTTTCTCGGCAGACGGGAAGACTTTACACACCCCGATGCAGCCCCCTACGTGGGGACAACGTCGGGGTGCTGTCGAAACTTTCAACAGAACTCATGATTTGAAAAATTTTAAAGAAATCAAAATCCACCTAACATTCTAAGTCAATAAAAAAATAAAATGCACGACACCCTAGGCTCCCGACACTAAAAATTAAAGATGAAAAAATTCAAATCATAACAAAATGCAACATACAACGAACTTGTAAGGGAATTAGTTGTTCGTCAACAGGTAGGAATCAAGCTTCTTCCTCCTAGCTCTTCACTTGCACACACCTAAGTACCCCCCCCCCCCCCAAAGTTCTTTACATAAATGAAATGTGAAGAAATGGACTAAGCCCCAATTCTATTTATAATACGGAATTCAGATTATTTGCGGGCCCCACCACTTAGGATCTTTTTGCTAAAGGACAGGGAAGGTACATCTGTGGGCTCCGCTAGCCTAGGATCCTCTTGCTAGAAGACAAAGAAGGTACGCCCGCAGGCCCCACCAGCCTAGGATCCTAAGATGCCATTTCGTTACTCTGGCCTTGGATTCCTAGAGTATTCACCAGTAGGTGAAATACGAGCGTAAGTACACATAAATATGGGCAGTAATTATTTTAAAAAGGGGAGTGGTAAAAGTAAAAAATTATTTACCTTTTCAACAAAAATGCATTTACATTAATTGTAAGCACGTAAGAAAACCCCTGCATATCCCCGATAATTTTCTGGTTAAACCCTTCGTAATAGAGTGAGAACCGTCCATCACATTGCAAGTCACGGGTGCACAAGTACTTTAGGTAACATGCGTGCCAGCTGTTCGGCTCGTACGCCCCGTGAACATCTGTCTTCAAGAAGAAACAAGATTGCGCACTGTTATGTGTCATGGGTTGTACGACCCCTAATTAAAGTATGCACATCGTGCCAAATCACTAAAAAAGAGTGTCTCCTAAGAGCTATTGTAGAAGACCCGTCATACGCACTAAATGCAATATACGAATAAAAGTAGGAGATTTGTTGGTGCACTATAATTCACCTACAGAATATAATAAGTAGTGCACGACAGTCTACATGTAGAAAGCAGCAAACAACTCAATCAACAAGCTGCTACAATATGACACCGGATCCGCAACATGTATACAAGAGGACAGAAGGCGTGCACAAGCATTCAAGTAGAGCGTCACATTCAAATGACGGTTGCTCGCTCAATTGATCAACGCTAAACATTTAAAAATGCTCCTCCCACATGTGCACTGTAATTTGTATGCACATATGTACACAAAAATGCACTCGAAAGCATATACAACCGCATGGGCTCCGATGAACATATTTTGGGTACACATGTGCCGTCTAGGAATGCTGCGCGGGTCAATAAATGAATCCAAATTCGAGCTCGATCCTTCTATGCAGGTAGATAGGAGTCGGACACGGCTCGAACTATTAAATAAATATGTGGTCGCAAGGTTAACCGGGATATTTATTTTATACATTCATATTAGGCCTTCAATAAAGAAAATTCACTAGTGAATGCTCAAAGCCTATGAAACTTGATCCTCTGTCGACAGCTCGACAGAGTCGACGAGGTTTAATCCATGAATGTAATTCCCTATACACCCCGATGATGGCCGTGTTGAATGTGAATCTCAACCGGAGGGGTTAATTCCAAATAATTCAAAATGTCTATCAAAACCTAAATTCTCACACAATCCAAATCTCCAAAAATTCTAAAAATCCAAAAATATTTAAAATTTAAACTCAATCATTAATCACTTAAAACAAAACCCATCCACCCTCCGTAATAGTGCCGAGGTGGACAACTTAAAATTTACTTCAGCTCATATAGAGCTAATGCCTAGTCGAAAATATCACTAGATCCATTCTCAAACAATCTTCTGTTAGTAAGGACGTGGCACATGTCCTCTAACCGGCAGTTTCGTCGCCAAATGGCACTACAGGATAAACGGTTATGATCCGGGGCCCTTTGAACCGAGTGGTTTCGCCGCCAAATGGCACCACGAGATAACGGTTATGGCCAGAGCCAATACGTTCCTTAGTGGCATCAAATCCTTGAGATATGAATCAATATGATATGATCGATAGGGCACAAAGCCCTTTGTCAGTTAAGGTGGATTCAAATTTGTCCCCTTAAGCAAATACCCACCCCAGGTCTACAAGGCACCCTTGGATGAAGGTTCCCTTGGACGAAACAATCCATGGTTGCCGATAAGGATCGTTCTGTCAAGTTGGGTCGACTACCTCCTCTGACTAAGTAGACCAGGGACCACGATGGCCCGGGACGGCGGAACCATAGGATCTTGATTGGGTCCATCATCCATTCCCCCACCATCTGCTTTAAGTGCAAGATGATGCAATTTCAAAATTTTAAATTTCAATTCTCCAACTATTCAAAGCCCATGCTGCTACTATATGCCAAATGAACGTATCTGTACGTATCTGATCGACGACTAGCCTTAATCGAAAGTTCTCTCTTGTTATCGAGAGGGGTAATTAACTGTAGGGGCTTGCACCTATAGGAAACCAGAACTCAGATCATAAAGTCCTCGCAAAATGAGGGCGAAATCTCTGGGTAGTGTCTTATCTACAAACCCATCTGCCTTCCAAAATTTACTCCGGAACTTATTCCGTTAAAACTCCCCCCCCCCGAAAAAGCACACGGGGGAGGCCGGGGCCGAATTTTTGGAGCCCACAAATGAATAACCTTTAAAAGTGACTAAAATATTTACTTGATCATCTTGTAAATTTTCCCTTACAAGTGCTTCAGGGAAGGTTCACTAACTCGTGAAAAATTTTTAGCTTCTTGCTTGAAACTGTAATATCTGTTGGTTGGCACTATTGGGTGGTATCAGTATTTTCTACCTTTTCATTGTGTTTTTAGACAAATAGATACTCCAGCTCAGTGTTGCTGCCACCCACCTTTCCACCACCATGCACTTTCTTCATGCTTAGAAACTTGTTATAGGTTCTAATGTAATTAAAATTTATTTAGTTGTTCGAGGTTTATGTTTGTTTATGCTCTTAAAGATGCTTGTTCAAATAGATTCTTCATAATTAAGAAAAGAGACCACGATGCTTAACATCATAGTGAGGTGAAGTGAAAACTTTGAAGTGCAAATCATTAACTTCATTAATTTATTTAAAATTTTTATGTTGTTTAGACTTTGTAAGAAGATTGAATTATTTTTTAATTTTTTTACATTTGAAAGATCTAAATGTATGAATTCAAATAAAAAAAGGAATAATTTAGAAGTAATCTATGGGGAAAGAAAAATAAGATTTCATTAGTTTCAGGTATGGCTTAAACCACAATTTAACATCATATTTTATTTTACTATATCATGGATAAAAATTGTGAATGATAATAGTAAATTAAACAAGTTATTGACATGGCAAAAACTGATTCTTAAATCTAGAATCATACACACTTAAGTTTCTTATAAATACAAATGATTAGAAAATCATTTTGATGAATAAAAGATTTATTCATACAAAAAGGAAAAATTTTAGAAGAATAAAATGAGAAAAGAATTTGTAAATAAATAGATTTTTTTATATATAATGATTGAATTAATCGCCTAATTCAAGGTTGAGATTTGATACAGTAGTTATGCTTTCAACATGATGAAGTATAAGCTTTTAAAGCCTCAAAGTGAACCAGCAAGCATAAGTTTCAAACAGATTAAGCATTAAGTTTCAAGATTATGGGTTTAAAGCATTTTGGGAGAGCTTTGCTTTGAAGTGCAACTAAGCGTGCATTGGAGTGAGTTTTTTAAAAAATAGTTTTTCTGGAAAAATGTTTAGTAGTCTAGCTGTAAGTTATCTTTCTTATCTTTTTGATACATTCTTACATGTTCTTGGAATTATATTCTTAAATTATGATGAATGGGCCTTTTTAAAGTGGGAGTTAACGTATTGACTTGAATTGTTCATCAATGGATTGGAGTTCCCAAGTGATAGACTCAACCCATGTTCTTTTGGTCGAGTTACGTTTATCTAAGATGATAAAGTTTGCATTCTTGTCGACTTAACCATCATTTTGAGCACTCTGATTAACATATCCATCACGAGACAATCGAGATTAATGATTTCTTCATGATTGACCTTTATGTTACTAAGCTATGACTGAATGTCTTCCATGATTGAGGCACAAATGGTGAGTTCTTCCTTATTTGAATTATTAGATCACTACGTACCAATGGATGAGGTGGTGCTTCCTTCCTTGCTTTGATTATTTTGACGGCTGAATGCCCTTTTGTTTTGCATGGAGGCAACTGTATGATTCCCAGGATTGAGGCGCCAAAGGCGTTTTAGTCCTTATTGATCTAATAATTAGATGACCACTATGGTGTTATGGGTGAAGTGCTACTTCCCTGTCCTGCCTATTTTTTTTCCTCATTTCTTTTATGGTTTCTGTGGTATGATTTTTAATTCAATTTACATAAAGGGTAATCGTCAGCTGATATGAGTTGACATAGTCAAAACCTTCATTCACTTTAGATTGGCAACTGTCACATAATTGCTTTACTGACCAAGATCATCTGAAATGTTGTATATTTTCAGCTTTTTGTTTTCTGTAATTATCTTTTAGCTTAAAACAATGGAAGTAATGTGCTTGACTTCAACATTTTTCAGTATGGGGTGGCGATCCAGTTTATCCAACTATCAACTATGTTCAAGATCCTGATGAAGTAATTGATTACAGAGGCCCGAATTTCCATGAGCCTACACCTGACGTACTGGCTTTCCTTATGGAGGTAGATAATCTTCAAAGGAATTTCTAGGCTAAAGAAAAAATATTACTGCCATCATCAAGTGGTAGTTGCATGACTTATGAATGGGCATCATGGCCCTTTGATCTATCTATATAGAGAAAAGTATTAAAATGGTTCCTCAACTCTTTGTTAGAGATCAAAATAGTTCCCCATTTTTTTGAGGGATCAATTTGGTCTCTCAACTCTTTAAAATGGGATATTTTTTGTCTAGCATTCAACGTTGGAGTTAATGGTGTTAAAAAAAAGGATATTTTGATCCTTTTTAATTAAATATTTATTAATAATAAATCTTCAATAATTATAATTTTTCTAAAAAATTTATTAAACATTTTTTTAATAAAATAATAATAATAATAATTTTAGTTTTAATTTAAAAAATTTTAGTCATATTTTTTGAAATATGATATTTATTGATTTAGAGAAATCAAATGCAAATAGATGTTATTTTTAACTTAGTCACAAATATTTTTACTAATCATATTTTATAAAATATGATTAAAATTTAGAAATTAAAACTAAAATTATTATTAATTTTTTTATTTAAAATATTTAATAATTTTTTTTAGAAAAATTATAATTAGTTGAAAATTTTATTTAATAAATGTTTAATTAAAAAATGATCAAAATACCCTTATATTTAACATCATTAACTCCAACATTGAATGTTAGGACTAAAAATGTCCTATTTTAAAGAGTTGAGAGGCCAATTTGGTCCCTCAATAGAGTTGAAGACCATTTTGTTCCCTCACAAAAAGTTGAGCGATCATTTTGATCTTTTTCTTTATATCTATATGAAGTGTAGGAGTTTCCAACGAGGTGAACCAAGCCTAACAGGGCTATGTTACGAGCATTCATGTAAGTTCAATACAAGGCTGTCAATACACAAAGCACATTACGAAGTGTAAAGCACAAACCAAGTGCACTCTTCATTTAACTGAAACACAATTCTAATGACTAGTAGACATTCTAAACTTTAACATTGAGAAAACACTACAGGGTATCAAAATACTAAACAACCTTTATAACTGATAAAATTATAAGGATTTATAACGTATTCAATTTAATCTTAAAAACAAAAAGCAGTGCAAGATTAATATAAAAGTCGAACTTCAACATGCAAGAACCACAAGAGCTTCGAAGCATACTGTAAAGAAGATTGAAATTTACAGTCAAATCAGAGATAGAAGTCATATGCACGTGGTACACATAATTTTCTCTGTATATAGGCTGCTTGAGTTGGAGGGTTTACATGGTCAAGAATTGCAGTTGCTAAGTAATGCGTGAGGAGAAGAATTTGAGTTGAAAATTTGAGGATAAGAAATTAAGCCCAAGCACCTAAGGAGAAGCCATTATCTGTGAAGCTTGTGAACTGGCATGCTTGACCTAGAGCCTTTATGTGTGAATAGAGATGAATCGGGGTTTGAGTTTGTTCCTAGATGACTGAGAAGCATTCTCCGCTCATTGAAGAGTGGAGTGTTTCGATGAGCAACAGTTCATGTGATACCGCATACGGCATATCATGACATTCTCGTAGTGTGAAATGCTGCTGTTGTGCTTGGCTTCAAAAGCATGCTTTTGGCAACATTGGTTCTATGATTGTTGGATGCGCTTAACTTATTTAGCAAAGAAGAATATCTTATTGGGAATGAGTGTCTTGCTTAACGTAGCAATCCTTTGTTGAATAATTTAGTGGAGGTGACAGCTGAACATATTCTAGCTTTTAGACAAGTAAAGAAGGGCCAATATCATAAGTGGTTGGAAGAAGTTGAATTCAACTCTTGAGGTAACACAAAAAGGCAGTAGGGGAATATGGTTATTGACATTAAACAAAGCAAAAGGGAACCTCTTTAGCAAAACAAATCTTGAGAAGTTTTATGAATTTATGTGTAGTTACTATAACAGTTTTCTAAAGGCAGAAAATATTTTGAAAGAATCTGTAAGATATGAAAAATTGAAACATAGAGTATACAAATTAAAATATAAAAGTGAAATTGCACATATTGAAAGAGGTAAAATTTGAGTAATTTCATGCATTTAATAACCAAATTTTATCATAAAAGTATGATTTATGAAGCATACCTTTTAAATTGTATATAGTATGAGTGCATTAGACAAATCATTATAATTGTGATGTAAATTTGAACTTTGAAAAAGTAAAATTGAATGCAGCATGTTTTTACTTAATCATATGATGGTCTAAGATTTAAAAATTTATGTTGTGTTATAAGAAATCATGTTTATTTTTCTTGTATCTGTAGCTTTTAGACAAGTCATGAAGTTCTTGGGCTACAAGGTTGAGCTCATGTCCCAGGTAATTATATTTTACATGAACTATAATATGAAAGAGGGAAGTAATATCAACTAATGGGTGAAATATTTGCCTATCTCACGGTATATATGCCACGGAGTAATGATTCTATAAACAAAATAAGAAAAGAACCAGGATACTTTGACATAAAGAATGAAGCTTAATCTTCAAGCAAATTCATTTCAAATCCCATAAAAGATCAGAGATCTTTTGAAGTGTGAATAAATGAGATTTGAAGCAGACTTTAAAATGACAGGCAATAGCACAGACAAGCAAAGATAATCAAAGTCTAAATTCTTAAGGTTTGTAATAACCTTTCAAGCTAAGCAAGCCCTAATCCAACTTATAAAGAACAGTAGCCGAGTTATATTCATAAGGGCTTTAATGAATCTAAACGGATTTAGTCAGAGCTGTGAATGCTTTTCTTAACAATCCAAAAACATGTCGAGTATGTTCGTTTAAATTAAGTTGTTTTATTTGTCTATCGTCAGAAATTTATTTGCAACTTAGCAACTGAACATAATTGAGCTCTTATTGGGACAAGCTTCAATTAATTTACCGAGTGTATTGGCTCCCTTGCATCTTTACGATTTGTTTTTTGGATTGATCCTGATTTAGGAATGGAAATAGCAGTGCTTAAAGACACTGATATTGAAGTTCTTCCAACTTATTATTGAAAGACTGGAAAGGTCTGTAGACTTTGCAGCAATTCCAAATATGCTCGATATGGTTTCATGTTGAGCCTTTTCAGTAAGGTTTCACTTCTTTTAATATGGGAATCATATCTCCTTTTTATCACAGCAAGGAAAAATCATATCAAGGGAAGAACTTCAGGAAATTCTTGATAAAGAAAAGAAGCAAGAACTTGAGGTGACTAATTCTTATATTTTTATGCTTTTATGGCATTTTATTCTGTTCTATGGGCAAATTTTCTCATGATTATCAAATGCATCTTTATGCTATTTGAGCATAATTTCAGGTCACTGATATGGATGAAGCTATGGCAAGTGCAGTTGACATTGGAGAGAATGATGTGAGGGAAACTGGAGTTTCTTTTCAATATCTTATAAAAATTTTCAATGATTATGTTTTTTTTTTCTCTTTATGATTATCTGAACAACTAGTTTGGCATTCACCATCGGACCATCCACCAACAGAAGAAGCTGCTTGCTTCGTTCTTCCTTTTTGTAGGCTTGCAATTAATTGCTGTATTTCTTGGTATAGGATGAAGAAGATAGTGAGGATGATGAAGATGAAACCAATGAAGCTGAAGAAGATGTAGAAGTAGTTGAGGAGAAAATCACCCGCAATTGGAGTGTTCTTAAAACAACTCCTCAGCCTAGCAAATCAAAGGTGCCAAAAGAACTCTTGGTGCTGTTTTACATCGTGTAGTGTTTTATATCATGTGCAGAGTTTCCGGTTTCTTGTGTTAGGAAAGTATCTAGTATTTTCTTATTTTCTTGAGCCTTTGTTCGATACAGATGTGATGACCATGATTATATTGCAATATTTGGCACGTTATTTAGCTATACCTAGTTGGATAGGTCATGGAAATCTGGTGCATTGCAAATTTGTCTATTTCATGAAATTATAATGATCCAAACAACTATTCTATAGGCTTAGCAATTAGAAATTTATGCATATTGCTGTAACAGATGTTCCAATTACTTGTAAATATGCAAAGTTAAACTCTAAACTATTGTAGCAGTTGCATTATAGCTAGCCAATTTGTATTTCCGAGAATTCCATTGGGTTCTAAATAGCCTTCTGAAGTTTTCTAAATCAGCCAAAAATTGACTTGAGATGCATTTTATTTATATCATACAGGAAGAACCTAGAAAGAAAAGTCCAATGTCACTGGAAGAGGCGATTGATGATTCAGAAAACCTAACAGACTTCCTTATGGACTTCGATGAGGATGAGTGATGGATTCAGGTTTTATTGGTGAGTAGGTTAAATTTTTTTCCCTCCTTGCTTTATCTTTCTCATTTGGAGGACACAAACTATAACCTACCAATTGTTTATTTTTCATTCTTTTACTTGATGGAAATATTAGCTTATGACTGCCCTTTGTTTTTTGTATGGATTTATCAGTCACCTGCTACTCTTTTATTTTGATTGTGTCTTCAATCGAAACTATCCTTATCTTGTATTGATTTGCATTTTCTACATAATTTAATCATCTTGCTAATTTTGACATTATTCATCTCAAAATAATAGCTTTTAGCCATTGCTCCTGCATTTCCCGATCTGAGAGTATCCATCCCCTCTTCAAATCACAACTCCTTCCTTGCTTCTTTCTTAACCTCCTCCACTCTTCATCATTGCGAAGTTCCCATCCCCACAATTCTCTACCACTTGATCCAACTTTCAAGTATTTCTAGCTCCCGCAGTCTCTATCAGTATTCTCAACCTCGACCTTGTCCCCATAGGCCTACACCAATCACACGCCTCCCCCCACCTAGCAGGGCACATGTCCTGCTCAAACTCCTCATTTTAAGGTTGGCCTCTTTGAACGACGTAGCCTGGCTATTGGGTCTAGATGGCCTGCTGGATGGTCTTAGGGATCATGTCTTGTAATTGACCCTATGATAGGCTAGGTGGATTGGTATAGTGGGTGAAGTAGGAAGAATGTTAAGATTGAAGTTGAGTAGGCTCAGGCATGACCCTCTCGGGTGGATGTGCCATCATTGTCGCTCTTGGCTGTCTGAGTATTGGAGCTTGAGATGGTGATTGGATGACACCATTAATTGGCATAACCGAAGCGCTCACCCCTTGAAACTGTGTTGTCAGGGCAGTCCCACCCTCATTATATTGCTTATTTGTCATAGGAGTTGAGCGATTTGTCTCTCTTTGGGTTGAAAAGGAGGATAAACCAAGGGTCATTAGATGAGTCATGATGGCTAGCATCATAATCCCAAGGGAAACATCATGCAAGCTTGCATTGCCAGCCGACTCTATGTGACTCCACTGCCTAGTAAGGGTGTAAACATGCATGATTGGGTTGAAGGTGGTCATCGTTTTGATAGGGATGGAAGGTTGGATGATGGAGGAATCAAGCACGAACTCGCATGGGGTGGACCCAATATTGACAAACCCTATCTGCGAGGACTAGAATAGTTGTCTCTTAAGGAGTGGGATGCCTTGGGGCCTCTAGACAATCTCACAACCATCTAAATGAAGATCTAAGCAGTTGTGGCGACCACGCTTGAGCACAACAGAGGAGGGAATGGAGGAGCTCTTGATTGCATGTTTGCGGGAGGAGTTCGTTGACTCGATGCAAGTGGGAGCTATGGAAGAGCGCATGATAAGTATTTGTCCATGAAGAGCGATGGTTGCTGAGGAATTCTCCGCAGTCCTATAGCAAATATTGGCTGACTTGTCATGGGTAGCAAGATGTCGAGGCTTGGGGAGGACCAAGCGCGGTGACTTCTGTGTATTTGTGCTTTGGGCAACGTCAAGTATGCTTCCCATGGTGTGGTAGAGCATCACTAGGAGGAAGAGCTGTAGTAGTAGTCTGCTACGAGTGACACTTGGTGGTTAGGGGAACCTTGGCGGTAGAAGCTATGATCTCCTTGATGAGTTGGCGCTCTCTTATTTGACCTCTCACCCATGTGTGGAGCGAATGGCACCTCAGATTCGTTGGGCCATGATCTAGAGGTGTTATGGATGTGAAATGGCGTTATGAGGAGCTGCCGCTATGTGTGCATCATCCCTCTTATTGCCACTCCCAACCATAGGTGATAAGTGACCACCCTCTATTGCAAGTATGTCGTCAACAAAGCAATCAACAGGAGCATACTGAGGTGGAGATAACGAAGCAAAAATTGGAATGATTGGATCTGAAGTGTCTTAGGGAGGGGTCGATGTAAGCATTGACTAATGCAACCTTTTATTTTTGTTTCTCCTAGTTCTCCTGCCCAAACGAGTAGAGTTAGGGTAACTAGAAAAGCCCAAACATAACTCAGTTGGAAAAACCTCTATCATAAGCACTCTTGTGCCCCCCTTCATGAAGTAGGTTATGAACGCATCGAGACATGAAGTGGAGGAGGAGGCAACTTGATTGGAGCGTTCTCCCTTCGTTGAGGGAGAAGAATAGACATGAAGTGTGAGGCAAGGTAAGTTGTATTGATGGTGTGCCATGAAGATGAATAACGCCAAACATTGCTTTACTTTGTGTCATTGATGCAAGTTTGACAATGGGGGAATGAAGAATTGTGGCCAATCAGGTAGTGGCTGGCTTTACTGTATGGAAGGTGGCACGAAACCTGCTTGTGGTATATTGGAGCTCCCTAGCCTTTGCTGGAGCTGTCTCTCCAAGAGGGACACATGCACCTAAGAAGGAGGACTCGCCAAATGTGTGGCACCTAGGGAGCAGCCAGGGGTACAAGCATGAATTTTGCAAATTCTTTTAGTCAATAAGGCAACATCGACAAGAGAAGAAAGTGAAACAAATCTAGACTATGGCAGACATAACAATGTATCGGGATAAAATTAACTGTAACACTAAAAGAGGAAATATACAATTGGAGGATCCTTAGGGAGAAGGTTGTTAAACCCAAACGAAAGCGCACCATAAGAGCATGATGGAATATCCAAAGTTGGAGATAGAAACCAATCCCCAACAAAGTTATTTGAAATTTGTTGGCTTTGAAAAGCTCTCATGTGATGGGGAAGGTTTTAAGGAATTAGATCATACCATTTCTGGGAATAAAAATGATCTCGCGTCCTTATGCTCTAATATGAGAATCAATGAAAGCCCATATTAAGCTATACATATGTTTATCCTTAGGGTGTGATCCATAGAAAGGGGCATTGCACCACCTTGAGAGGTGGAAGGTGGCTCTCACTATGGACTCCAAGGATAAACATGTGCATGGTAGAGTAATATTTCCCCTGCCCAACACAGGAACTTGGACAAGGTTTGTTTTGATTATGAGATCTTGGTTTCTTATTAGCGTAAGTTCCCATGATTAATTATATCTTAAGTGAGGCACACGAAAAAGAATCTCAATTAAGGATATTCAATTATGCTCTTGGGGTTCAATGAAAGGGACCTAGGAACTTCTCTTTTACAAGAGAGAAAAGGGCTCAAATTGGTTTCCAAGCGTGCAGGACTAGTAAGAGGAGATAAAGGTAGAAGGATGACATCAACGAATGATGTGGTTACGTTGGGGTTTTGTTATCACGAGAAGGGGATTGCATAATGATGTGAAAGGTTGCTGAACATCAATCCCTATGGAATGGGAAATAAAACCACCTCTAGAAGACATTGAAGTAGAAGAGATTGGAAGTACATTTTCTTGAATAACTAGAGGGTGAACCACTTGAACCCTAGGTAAAATGAGATCTAATGCTAGGGAATCTCTTTTAGAATTTCTACCCTTACAGAAAGGCTTTTGCTGAGTTGATATAGGACTTACGCCCATTGGACATTTGCAACCTTCTAATTTATCTGAAGAGCATTATACATGAAGCTTATTGGTATGATGTTAGTGATGCAGTGAGTTTAGATTTATATGTTGAGTAAGGAAAAATAATATGCGTGCATCCACTTGGGGTGTAAATGAATTGAGTTGAGTATTTGCCTAATCTAGCTAAGTTTGTTTAGTTTTTCTTGAGCTCAAGCTTGACTTGAGCTCGTTTGCTAAGCTAGAGCTTTGCTTGTTAAAAAATCTATAAGCTCGAGCTCGACTCAATTGTTCAACTCGATTCCTTAGTTAAAATTAATTTTTTTTATTTTAAATAAGAATTAATTTAAAAAGGTTTAAATATATTATACAATGTTAATTTAAATTAATTTTTAAATATTTATTAAGTTAATCGAGCGACTTAACGAGCTTACAAGCCGAGCCAATATGAGCTCGAGCTCGAACTCGTGGCTCGATAAGTTCGACTCATGAGCTCATTAGAGCTTGAGCCGGCTCGGATGACTTACACCTCTAGCATTGACTAAGCTGTCGTTTGCTAAGTCTAAAATATACTGGTTTTAAGGTATATAGCCAAACAGTGCTACATCTCTATGCTCAAACCATGCCTTAGACAAATATTAATTTTTAAAGTTACCTGTGAAAAAGAGTGGCCAAGAGTCACGCCTGATGAAATAAGGCTTCGATTGTTTTTATTTTTATCTTGCATTTAAAAGGTCTTAAAAGAGCCTGAGCATCATACAATAACAACCAAAAGTGACACAAGCTGTTGTATAATGAAAGTGACAATTCTCATGTTATTCTAATAAGCACGATAAAAGAGGACATTCGAGGTGAGAAGCAGCGAAATCACAATATGGGCATACATGGCCTAAACCATTCAGTCTTGTAACATGTGCATGCATCACATCACAAATATACGACGACAAAGGGCACATGTGTTATATTTACAATTAAAAAATGAGCTCCATTATTAGCCCTTAAAGTTTCCTAATTAATTATAAATAAATAATATCGTAATGCTTATACATTATGTAAACAAATAATATGTGAACCAAAAGGGGAATGGGTTCATAAATTGGCTTACATGTGAAAGGGTGTGGGCTAGCTAATTTGTCCCAAGTCCCTCGAATGCCAAAGACTTGGATTGGGGACCTCCTGGGTTAAAGACTGATGCATCACATTGTGTTGGCCAGAGGGATCGATCCGTGCGTGTGACAAGGCTATGGCCCTTAGAAGGTCTCTGAGGGTTGTCGACTTGGAGAGACGATGACTTGAAGATGACATGACATCATTTGAGGCGAGACAACGAGGATGAATAAAATGGTGTGTCAGAATTTCACTTAGATTGATGTGATCGAGAGCTATTTGGTCAGAAGAAGCGTCGTGTTAGCATCAACTCTATGGGATGGCAGCATGATGGCATCTTAACGCATGTGTGCTCATGTGGAGGGCTTAGATGGGTGTGCATGCACGTTTGCACGTGGAGGGTCTTCATGGACGCGCACACACGCACGAACATAGAGTCATCGACTAAGAATTAGTTAGAAATACCTGATTCTAGGATATCGACAGAGCCTTTCTAACGCCTTAAGTTGGACATGAGGGTCAAATTCCAACAGTATATAAGGGTATCTATAGGCTTTAATACACAGACACGGACACAACAACACAACATGGACACGGGACACGTCAATTATTGAAAATATAGGACATAGGCATGAGTTGAACATAGTTTGCAATTTTTTTATTTTAAAAATAGTTATAAAAAGTGAATAAATATAATATTAAAAATAATTTAGAAATAATAAATCATTTAATTAGAATTTATGCTTAAAATGATTAATATTAAGATGTCGAGAGTTGGGCGTTGATGTCATGTATCAGACATTGAGAGAGGAGACGACAATGCTGTCGAGAGTCGAACATCGATGTTATGCAATAAGTATCGGGCATCGATGTTAAGAGGGTGTCTGTCTTCGATGTGCAATGGCAGTTATGCAGTGGACCCCATATTATCCTTACTCCGTTCTATTTCACGCAAGCCAACAAACTGGGAAGAAACTAAGGCCGTAGCGTAGTGTAGAGGGTTACGACACAATGAAATTCTCGGCACAGAGAAGTGAAGCACGGCACAATGCTTGGAGGAGTGAAGTCTCGGCACTGGAATCAGATAAAGAGAAAAATCAGCACAGACGATTAGGAAAAATAGGAAGAAGTGCGGGTGAGGGGTTTTAATGGAATTTTAGCTTAGAGAGGAAACAGAGAAACATAAATTTTGGGAAGGAAATTTCTAGAAGGGGATCTCAGCTGTGAGAGCAATGAATAGTGAAGAAAGATTAAGAAGGAAAATGTTGTGAAATAAGAGGTAAGCATTTTTGGTATATTCATAATTGTCTTTTAGATTTCTGAAAAGTGATAGAAGTTCTAAAGAAGTGTATACAAATTGTAATTTTATGATTCATCGAGTATATGCAGAAGGGAGGTTTCGAGGTAAATGACTATGTTTGTATAAATTGAGTTTATGCAAATTTAGTTGAATGATAAATTATAGAAATTATAGAGATTTTGAAGTGGTTTGTGTAGGTTACTTACAAAAGGAAAAGAGTAAGAGGTAGAAGGATTGAGATGTTAAATCTTTAAGGAGGTCAGTAATGCAATTTTAATTTAAGAGTTTATAATGTTAGGTTTTTTAGACATGTAACCTAGTATTTAATGAAAATAATTATAAGAAGAGATTGATGTTATTAATGCATGTTCACAATCAAATGCCCATGTATGAGAAACCAATTACAAATTTGAATTAATCGGATTTAGAATTTAGTGTAATATGAATGTTTAAAGATTTTTTCAGTTAAGAACATTTTGAAAAGAAGTATTATTTTGTACATATTACATACTCATTCTCTTGATGCAAATAGTAAAACAAATATGTTGTTATGAAAGTATGCAATCATATAATACAAGTATGAACAATTCATTTGTGAAGTTACTGAATATCAAAATTAGTAAAGATTGGCTATAAAAAGGTATAATACCTGCATTATAGGTGGGGCAAAAGGGACCCCAGGTATAATACATGCATTGCAGCTGGAGCAAAAGGGACCCCAGAGATATGATACCTACATAGCAGGTGGGGCAAAATAGACCCCTAAATAAGCAAAAGGGATGCCTATATAGTTCAATGGTGATAATGTCAGGTTTATCTATGCTTTATTAAATATTTTTATGAAAGTTTAGCCAAATCTTTAAAGACTAATATTAATATTCCGTACATATGTAAATTGAAGGAAAAGATGAATTTCTTTTAAAAAAAAGATGATTTATGTTGTTTTGCAAAAATTTCTAAGTTAATTCAATTATGTTATTCTTTATAACCTGATATAAATTTGCATACCTTATTGAGCCTTATAGCTCACCAATTATTTTATACTGGCTGTTGTTACAGGTAAAGGAAAAGGAAAACTTGAAGCATAATATGTTCAAGTTTAATTCACTTTATGTTCTTCTGTTTAGAAATGGTTGTAAGTCTACATTGGAGGTATGTAGACTGTTCAGTATTTTTCTCTTTTGGATTCTCTTAGTGGCTCTGTGCATATTTATGTGATGAAAGTTGGATTAATTAGATGTTTCTGTATATTTAGTAATGTATTTGTTGGTGGTTGTTTTATTCAACTATGACATTAATGAGAAATGGTAAAAGTAAAGAATGAATGTTATGTTCATTTATGTGACACTTTACGTTACTGTTAAGAGATATCGTTGGGTGTTACAGGCTCTTCCTTCCCTGGCTCATTAAGTGGTGACAACTAGATAAGGACAGCTCGATGGAGGACAAGATGATGGCAACATGTCGGTTAGACAACAAATGAGAGGAAAATTGGGAGTTTTTATGAGAATTTATCTCTTACAAGGTTATGAATGTAGGGTTGAGCTACTCCAAATGACCTCGATAGTGCACAAAGCGAACACATGGAGCAAGGAGAAAACTGACAATTGTTCAAAGAAGGTGGCTCAAGGGGAAGGATGGATCACCAAGCGCCACAGACGACATTGAGTTGGGGAATTGTTGGTAGGGATCATTGAACATGAGGAATAGGGATGATTGTTTGAGCAAATGGAGCTCAAGCAAGTGTTATGTGTGTTGACGGACTTAAGAACCAACGCAACAATGGTGCCGACTTGCGAACGAGAATGATGGCTTGCGCGTGAGAGTTGGGGAACTGAACTTGGGAGTCAAATCCTTGGAGATTCAAAGAGTCTAACCAAAGAGCCGTAACAATCGAACCCTCAACAATTTGAATATTTAGGTATTTATACAGGGGAATGAGTGGGTTGGGTTGTCTTTGCTAACGAGTGAAGAGCTTGCGCGGGGGCAACAATTAGGAGGTGAGCTGGTAGGTCTCAATTGGCACATTACAGAAGAATAAAAAGGTGCTAGCCCAAATTTTCTTTGGTATGCTTTTTATTGTATGGAAGAGGAAAGGTTAAGAGAGAGGAAAGCCGGTAGTTGGTCAGCAATCGACATGCATGCTGACAAGGAAGAACCTCAAGGTATAATAGTAAAGGCGATGGAAAACTCACCAAAAAGGCATATTTGGCTTGTTCATGTGAAACAGTATAGTTGGAAGCCACGCCACGCAATTTGTACAAGAATGTTAACGAATCGAGGAGGGTAGCTAGATGATGTCGTAGGAGATGTTTGCAAGGACAAGATGTTGGGAGAACACAGATACAATTGGCAGCTCTAAATCTAGCTTTTAGAGGATGGCGACTTGAAGCTTGCTTCTCAGAACAATTTTTGAAGATGCCGACAAAATCAGGACTACCAAAAAGTTTTAAAGATGTCTCCAAAGGTGTCAGGATGCCGGCAAGGCAACAAGATAGTCATCGACTATGTGCAAAAGGGTATGGCCACAATGCTAAGGAGGGATGTCAGTGTTGCGATGAAGAGGTTGTTGACTTGTGGTGCTAAGAACAACGCCACAACTTTTAGGAGTAGCAGGCTGGTACGTTGAGTACTGAAATAGGGTAAGGAACCATCGACCAAGATAAAGACGACGGATAAGGACTCAACCAAGAGTCATCTGGTCAGACTCCAAAAGGCTACATTCTGGAACATCAGATAGCGGACATAGCATCGACGTGGCCTGGTGAAAGATGTATTATAGGTGATTGAGTCGAAAGAGGAGGTCAACATCATCCTTTGGACGCTGTATTCTGATATCTAAAATTGAAGCATACCTGAATCTATTTGTTCTTTTTTTTAACAAGGGCTGCATCGGCCAACAAAGTCGGATAAATTTCTTTAATGAACTCACCTCCAAATAGCTTTCTAGTCTCTTCAATGACTAGTTTCTCAAAGTCTGGATCCAACCTCATAGAGCTTACTAGATAACATTTGCGTCAGCATTGATTGTTAACTTACATAACTATTTTGGAGCTAAACCCAACATCTTGGTATAGTACCAAGAAAAATAGTCTTTTTGTTCCTTTAAAATTTGTATAATTGCCTATGAAAAATTTTCAAATAAGTTTACTGATGAATGTGGGGTGAGAATCTTCCACAAAATCGAGTTTATCTGTAGGAACTTGTTGACATTTGATGGCTTGATGGCATATCTTATTTATTTTGTGGAGCAGCATCCATTACTTCATAATATTTTCAATTTTTGTTTTATTTCAAACACTATGCTCAACGACAATTACTTTTGATCATCTTACATGAGACAGGAGGCAATTTTACTTTGTTAAGTCAGCGTCTTTTAACAAAACTTAGGCATCGACCTTTTAGAGAGGTTTAACATGAAAGTTTTTTTGCATATTTTTTGCTTGGTGGGTAAACTACTTTGGAAGGATCCTTTTTTTAAATTGTTTGACAACTAAAGAAATCTGATAATACAAAATTGGAATGTCTTCCATTTGATTCATAATATCATTTTCTATAACCATTACATTGACATCGACATGGGTTTAAACATTATAAAACATAATTGCATGTTCTTTGTGATGCCTTGTTGGGGGTACACAGAACATCTGCAACTCATCTATTGGTGAATAGATCAAAAGTTGCTTGGTCACAGATGATTATTTACTTTTTTTCAATACTTTTACCTTTTTTTCTTCTCTTTTTCTTTTTTTTTTGGTATTGATCTCATCTATTATTTATTCTTTTTTAATACATATATATATATATATATATATATATATATATATAGGGAGGGAGGGAGATTGAGAAAGAGATTTTTAGAGTGTTTGTCAAAAGTTGTCGATAGTTGGAGTTTGGATGCTAGCTTGATGGCGGAATTGGTGTGGGTGTTGGAACATAGTTGTGCATATGTATATTTTTTATAATTTTGATTTTAAGGTAACATGTATGCATGTGTTGACTCAAGAGCGTCGCCTATCCTTAGCCTCCCACTACAGTAAGTGGAAGCCTTGGATTATCTCTCCTAGGGTTACAATTAATTGAATTCATCTTGTTTATAGCGTGAGATTGGAAGTTCCTTCTTTCCCCCTATTCGTTCCTAGATTTTCTTGCAATACATAGATATGTAATTGCTTGGTTTTGAAATTATTTAGGTGGAATTAGAAAGTGATTCTTGCTAGAGAGTTAAGTCCTATCATTAGTCTTTTGCGATGCCCACCCTTTTCTCCATGATTAGTCATTAAGGTGTTACCTAGTATTAGTTTTCTTCACCCTTTAGCAGTTTCCCTTGGGTATTTAGGAAGATGTAAATCCATCTTTTCTCTTGGTATAACTTTTTCGCATTTTTCCTAGAAGTTTGATGTTGAAACGGAATGATTTCTATTCACATGAAAATTTCAAATTTTGAAATAGAATTCGTAGATTTGTATGAAATTCCTAGTATTTTAATTTTCGACTGCTGTAGGATCAACGATGCCATGAGTTTGGGCTTCTGTTGCTAACATAAAAACATCATTTTCCATATCTTCGGATATAACCAATAAAGGGTTGTCCGTTCTTTGTACATAAATTTTTGTGAGAGTTTCGCAAAGTTTCAGTAGTTCTTTTGCTTCTAAGATAAATTTCCCTGCTTGTGCCTTGTAAAAAGAACTAACAAGTTGGTGAATCATAACCCTGATGATATTGCTAATCAGATATATTATATATAATTTTATGTGTATGCAGTCAACTAAATGAATTCAATAGAATCAAAATTCTTACTAAATTAAGAATTATGACATAATTATACATATAATCTCAATAAGCACCTAATTAATCCAAGTAAGCAAATTTAATGTATATAATGTAAAGTTTAAAATCAATTAAATCTTCTAACATATAAGATTGATCAACGTATGATGATTAGCTAATTAAGCACTTGATCACAAATTAGGTAATATTTAACTTTTTTATATAAAAAAGTAGGAATGAATCAAACAAATATAAATGGACCGAATTAAATTCTCAAAAATTATAAAATAATTTTGTTAGCTGTAAAATATATGTGGACTGATATTAAATTAAAATTAATCAATTTAATTATGTGTTCGTCAACTTTGAGACTTTTGGTAAGACCCACTCGATCAATTTATAATGAAATACATGGACAAGAACATACTAAGCTATCTATACTTTGGAGTTTTTCTTCACCCGAGTTGCTCCTGACTTGAACCCTTTTTCCTCATCCTCTACTTGAAAATCCTCCAAGTTAGCCTAGTGAAACACTCTTTTCATGGCTGCTACAAAATGAATATAATCTATAAAAAATACTTAACAAATTATTAGATGATACACACAGAATTATTATTATTAAATCAATAATAAGTCACTCATGAATCACATGGTCTCATGCGATCAACACTTGACCTGTGATACAAATCAACGCAATCAAGTTACAATGAAATCTAATTGTACAAACTAGAAAAAAGTTAGCTTTTTGATAAATCTTTGCACTTGAGTGTCCAGGATTGCTCCATTTTGGTTTATGTATCTCTATGTAATCAAAGTTCTAAGCTAGTTTAGTGGACATTATTATTATAATCATGATTACTTTTTGTTGCGGACTCAAATATACGCGGCGATAGATTTTAATTTTTCGTCTCAGCGTTGTACGTATATCCAGCACACAAACAGAATTGAGATAGTAACACCAGAATTTTTACGTGGAAAACTCTGGAAAGGGAAAAAACCACGGGGCCACGCCCAGTTGAAAGAGTTCCACTAGTGTTGTTTGAAATACACGAGGCTGATTCGTCCTTTAAATTCAGGACGATCAGATTACAATGAGTATCAGTTACAAGGCCAAGCAGAGTTCCGGCGTCACTCGGGTGTCGAGCAGAAGTCCGGCGTCACTCGGGCGTCGGGTAGAATTCTGGCGTCGGGCAGAATTCCGATGTTGCTCCCGTGTCGGGCAGAGCTCCGGCGTCCCTCGGGCGCCCGGTGGTGTTCCGGCGGAGTTCCGGCGGTGGTCGAGGAGGAGCTGTTCCCTCCTAGACTTCTCTTCTCTTCTTCTTCTTCTCTTCCTTCTCTTCTTCTCTTCTTGGCTTGGGTCCCCTCTTAAGAGAAATGAGGGGCTATTTATAATTTTTCTGGAGTGGCATAGCCTGTAAATATGTGAGGGATCAGGGGCAAATAAGGAGTGATCCGGATGAACGGCTCATATTGAATCCCTTGATCATGAACCGTTTATTGAGCATCTTAAGGTTTTAATGGTATAAGAATTCTGCGATCTTGGGCTCATTGGATTCGTCTCGTCGAGCCGCTCGTTTCGACTATAAGCTCGTCAAAATCGGAGACCGTTTGGTAACTCAAATTGCTGTTTGATGCTTCCAACAGCGCTTCGGGTACTTGATTTGGACTCGTTTGGGCTCGGATTGAATCGAACTTGGTGTCGTTGGATTCGTATTTCCGAGACGCTCAGTTTGACTATAAGCTTGCTCAAATCGGAGTATAAATGGTCTCCGAATTAATTTTTGAAGTTTCCAACTTGAGTTTTTCCTCGAGATTCGTGCCCGATCAAGATAATTTTTTGGTGATATATCACTTTTAAATGATTAACCTGAAAGAAAATATTTAGAAAACTATTAGATAATACTACACAAGATTTATTAAAATCAGATCAATATGTGCCAACTGTAAATCATATAGGATCATGTGGCCAACACATACAAAATAATTCTAATGGCATAAGGGTAGTAACTATGTTTTTGTTATGAATTGATTTTCTAGATTGCTTATGATGATGCAAAATGATCGAATTTATATTCTTTTTTTTGGTAAACTAATTACTATATCTAATTTAAAAACTTTTCTTAAAAACTTTTCAAAGTATGCATGCTTGTATGGCTTAATCTCCTATTTCACATTCAAGAATTTTTATTGCATGATTTTAAACATATAAATTAACAATTCTACTTTATTTATGACAAGTAGATAATATTATTATATTTATGACCTACTAATAAATTGTTTCCATTATCTCTAACTATACAAGATATAAGTAAAATATAATATCAAAAATTATCAGATATTTGAATACAACAACAACAAGCCTTTATCCCACTGGGGTCGGCTACATGAATCCTTTTTCTCCATTGTGTTCTGTTAAGAGTCAAATTCTCATCTAAATCTAATAAAGAAATGTCATTTCTAATATTTTCTAACCAAGTCTTTTTAGGTCTACCTCTACCTTCATTAATATAAGTCAAATCTAATACATCTACTTTCCTTACCTAGTCATCAACAGGCCGACGTTTTATGTGATCAAACCATCTAAGGTGACTCTCTAATACTCTCTCTAATCTTATCTTCCACTGGAGCTACTCCAACCTTTTCACCTTATCTTCCACTGGAGCTACTCCAACCTTTTCACGTATATGCTCATTTCGTATCCTATCTTTAAGAGTAAAGCCACTCATCCACCCCAGCATCCTCATCTCTGTAGCACTTAACTTAATATTATGCTTCTCTTTTAATGGCCAACATTCTGCACCATAACGCATTGCAAGTCTTACTACCATCTTATATAATTTTCCCTTATGATAATTGAATAATAGAATTAAATTATGCTTTAAACCAAAATTAAATAAACATTATTGATTGGTTAAGGAATTTTTATTAATAATTCTGATTCTATTTGCTTTTCTTTTTGTATTGTCACCAAATGTAACATATCCACCATCTCTTGCTTACATTGCTGCAAATTTTAATATTTCTCAGGTCAGGTGTTTGAATCATTCAATGTTCTATTGTTCCTGTTATGAAAGCATTCTTATAAAAAAAAATTCATGTTTTAATTTAAGAATCTAAATATGTTTGGGCTTCTATTTAGCCTGTGATTCATTAATGAATTCTAGTCTTTCTTTCAATAAAATATTTGTTCATGCTTGCAAATTAGTAGAGATCTATCAAGTAAGAAAAATATACTTTATTGTTCAATTCATTACAATAATTTGCTTATTCTGGAAAATTCTCTTAAGTTTATTTGTTCTTTTTATAATGATAAGTTTTTCTTTCCAAACTTTTGTTCTCTGTGCAAATAAAAAAGGTCTTATTTAATTCTTCATATGAAATTTCAAATTTATGCATGAGGATGCTAATGTTATGTGGGAAAAAGTGGCTAGTGATATTAAAAATATTGCAAAAGATGTGTTTGGAGTATCAAAGGGAAAAGCCCCTAATAGTAAAAATAGCTGGTGGTGGAATCCAATTGTGCAAGAAAAGATAAAAAATAAGAAGATTTGTTATAAAAATTGGTTTAGATGTAAAAATTCTGATATTGGGAAAGATATAAAGAGGCATGTAAGGATTCTAAGAAAACAATATGTGATGCAAAGATCTTAGCTTTTAATGATTTATATAATAGATTAGATACTAAGGAGGGAGAAAGATATATGTATAAGCTAGCCAAACAAAGAGATAGGAGTAGTAAGGATTTAATTCAAGTGAAGTGTATTAATGATGAAGATCAAAAAGTATTTTTCTTAGAAGATGATATTCAACAAAGGTGGATGAGATATTTTGATAAACTTTTTAATGAAGATTGTAGGAATACAATTGACTTTAGTGACCTTAGCATCCAAAATGATAATAAAGATTTCTGTTTTTATCGGCGTATTAGTAAAACCGAAGTTAGAGAGGCTTTAAAGAAAATGAAGTGTGGAAAAGCTGTTGGACCTGATGATATCCCAATAGAGATGTGGAAATGCTTAGGAGATGAAGGAATTTCTTGGCTAACTAAACTTTTTAATAATATTTTGAAGACTAAAAAGATGCCAGATGCGTGGAGAATGAGTGTATTGATTCCTATTTATAAGAATAAAGGTGATGCACAAGATTGTGCGAATTATAGAGGAATTAAGTTAATGTGTCACACTTTAAAACTATGGGAGCGAGTTATGGAGCGTAGGCTGCGGCGTGATACTAATGTTTCTCAAAATCAATTTGGATTCATGCCTGGTAGGTCTACTATGGAAGCCATTCATTTATTGAGAGGTTTGATGGAGAAATATAGGGAGAATAAGGAGGATCTACATATGATATTTATTGATTTAGAGAAAGCATATGATAAAGTTCCAAGAGAAGTGCTATGGAGAGTTCTTGAAAAGAAAGGAGTTAATAATGCTTATATTCAAATCATTAAAGATATGTATGAATGAGCTACTACTTGTGTTCAAACACAAGGTGGTTTGACCAAGTATTTCCCTATTTCGGTTGGATTACATCAAGGATCAGCTTTAAGCCCATATCTTTTCGCGTTAGTCATGGATGTTCTCACTAGACATTTACAAGAGGATGTACCCTGGTGTATGCTTTTTGCTGATGATATTCTTCTTGTTGACAAGACTAAAGAGGGAGTTGAAGGTAAACTTGAAGTCTGGAGATCAACCTTAAAGTCTAAAGGTTTTCGCTTGAGTAGATCTAAAACTGAATATATGGAGTGTAATTTTAGCAGTAATAGACCTAGTGAGGGGATTGTGACTTTGGGCGATCGAGTCATTAATAAGAGTACACGTTTTAGATATCTTAGATCTATTGTTCAGTGTGATGGTGAAATAGATGGGGATGTTATCAGTAGAATTCAAGTTGGATGGTTGAAGTGGAGGAATGCATCGGGCTTGTTGTGTGATAGAAAAGTCCCCCTTAAACTTAAGGGAAAATTCTATAAGATGGTGGTGAGACCTGCAATGCTTATGGTGCAGAATGTTGGCCATTAAAAGAGAAGCACAATACTAAGTTATGTGTTGCGGAGATGAGGATGCTTAGGTGGATGAGTGGATTTACTCTTAGAGACAGGATACGAAATGAGCATATACGTGAAAAGGTTGGAGTAGCTCCAGTGGAGGATAAGATTAGAGAGAGTCGCCTTAGATGGTTTGGTCACATAAAACGGCGGCCTTCCGATGACCCAGTTAGGAAAGTAGAGGTATTAGATTTGACTTATGTTAAGAAAGGTAGAGGTAGACCTAAAAAGACTTGGTTAGAAAATATTAGAAATGACCTTTCTCTATTAGATTTAAACGTGAATTTGACTTTGAACCGGACACAATGGAGAAAAAGGATTCATGTTGCCGACCCCACGTAGTGGGACAAAGGCTTGTTGTTGTTGTTGTTGTTGTTGTATGAAATTTCAAATTTATATAGCTGCTGAGGAGCAAAATCCTCTTTTGATATCATGGTGGTAGTTGCTTCAGGATCCTCCTGCTTTGATAAATACCTAAGTATATAATGGGCATGATCAGCATTTCTGTATGTTTTTGTAAGTTTTTTCAGAATTTTTTCTGTTAGGAAGTTGTTTTTTATAATAGCTTTCAAAGAAGTTATTTTCACAGTAGTTTTATAATCAACTTTTTAAAAAGTTATAGTTATTTCAAACACTCTTAAGTCTTTCCAGACAAAAAAAAAAAAAAATACAAACAATTAAATATTTTGCACAAAAAAATCTGACAAAATATTATTATGGTAGAAGAAAATTGAAAATTGAAGTGGTCTTGACGGCTTTCTTCTTGCTTCTTAAAGTAATTTTTTAATAAAAAAATTTTAATTTTGTACTAAAAAGTTATTTTAAGAAGAAGTAAAAAAATTATTCTGAAGCCTTAATCGTTGGGCTCAAATACATTAAAAACATCTTGCTTTGGCGCTCTGAAGCTTTAGGAAAAAAGATCTTAAGCCCTTTGAAATGAGGGGTTCGAATGATTACAAAAAATTATTATATGTTTAATGACATCAATCTTAGTTAAGTCATAATTAGCAAAACTTAGAAGATCTATTGAGCAAATTGACTTTCGAAATGTTTTGTTGAAATTTGTTTATAAATAGATTTGCTTATGAGTGCTTGAGCCAAATGATCAATCTTTTTCTTTTATTTCTCCATCCAAAGGTTTGGGACCTAGAGAGATTATTACGTACGGAGTCCGGATTAGAGAACAATCTTGTGTTTGTGAGTGTACGTAGTAAAATCACAGTTATTATATATCACTGTACTTTTACTGCATTCACTCACAAAAATCAGACTCAGTTTTTATTCGAACTTTGCACGTAATAATTAGTCTTGGGAGTGTTACATATATATGTTTATTATAATATATTTTTTTAAATATATTTATTATTATTTTTTTTTCATGATTATTACAGCCTATTATGATTGAGCAAAATGGAGAGCTTCAATAAGCTGGTGAGCTAAAGTGGACCCACTCAACTAAGGCCATGACGTTCAAGATATTAATGGAAGGTAGCGACAAATGAAATTAAAATATATGTCAGTGCCTGACCCACTAAGGTTCGCCAGTGCCATAGCAATTATCTTAGCTTGTTTTGAAAGAAATAATTTAAGCTGCTTAGTGACAAATTATAAATTATAAAATTTATGATTTAAATTTTTATTTTTAAAAAATAATTAAAAAATCAAATAAATAATAAGGAATTTGAGAAAGTATAATTAAAAAAAAAGGAAGAATTGAGGGTTAGGCACAATTTTATTGACTTTAAAGACAATAGCTATACAATTCGATATGTGTAGGCATGAAAGAGTTGATCTATAGCAAAAGCATATGCAATGCTAAAAATATGAAAAATATAGAATGAAAATTGAAGCCTCTAAAATAAAAATATAGAATGAAAGTTTAGGCTTCAAAAAGTCTAAATCTTATAGATTTATATCTAACTCTTTTAGAGATGTATGTATAAAGCCAACATTTAAGCCTCTTCGGACGGGTGAGAGTGATAGGAGGTTGTTGACACGATGGTGGTCTGTGGCAACGGGTGGTGGCTAGTAGCGAGTGGCGATGGTTGTGGCTTTGATGGCCGGTGGTGTCTAATGTGATAGCTTATGACAATTATGACATAATTTTTGTATTTGTAACTCATTAAAATTTAATAATTTTTAGTATACTAAAATTAAATTAGTGGACAATTTTAAAATATATCAAAATTTTATTTTGTATTTATTCTTGTCTCAAGCCAAATTAAATATTTTCAAAATCCCTTCATGTAAAATACACTACTTCCTTTTTACTTTCAAATAAAACAGCCATACAAAAAAGATAAATAATTGTCTCAAGCCAAAAGACTTTTTTACTATATTTTAAAATAAATTTTTAATATAAATTTTTGTACTAAAAAATTATTTTAAGTAGTAAAAAAATTATCTCAAATAAAGCCTATATTTTATTCTTATAAGAAAGAAATTTATATATAATACATAAATTTAAATATTTATTTATATAATAATTTAATTTTATATCATATAATAATATTGTTAATATTAATTCTATTAAAATAAAATTCATATTTTATTATATATTTGATGTATATATTTAAATGCAATTAAAATATTATATAAAACTAAAATCAAATTTTTAACATTAGATATATATCCTCTATAAGTAATATTATCAACAAAAAAAATGCAAATTCTGTTATCATTGGATGGAGAGAGTAATTTAGATGGGTTTCAATGTTTCATGCTGATTTCTAATATCTCACATTAAGTATTCAATGCAATAGTGAATTGCTTATTGTTTAGTTATATATTTGAGTGAAATAACCTTTGTTCAAATGTAATCATATAATTTTAGCTGAAATTATTTAATTATGCAAAATATTTTACCCCGGCGGATTATCTTATTTTTTTTAATAATGATTAGTATAAAAACTCATGTAAAAGTTTGCTAATTTAAAAAAGTGTTCTTTGATTCAGAATTATTAGGGGGAAAATCAGTAGACAATAAAATTAACTTGAGAATGTGGGAGAGAGTAGAGAGAAAGAGCTAGAATATGTTCTTGGTTAGTGAGATAAATTGTTGAACTAAAGCTTCGTTTTAAAAAGCAATAAAAAAGTTGTCCCAAACGAAGCCAAATTTTGTAGAAAGCTCCATTCTTTGGCTTCATTTAGGGAGAAATTATTACGTGTGGTTACCAGATACTATCCGGAGGCCAATAAGGATGTGCCACGTCACTAACTTACTGTGTATCACTGTATATCGGGTGACGTGGTGCATCCTGATTGACCTCCGGATGGTTCAGTGACCGCACGTAATAATTTCTCTAGTTTAGAATAGCTTTCTTGTTGTTTTCTAAAACAAATCTTAAGTAAATAATAATAAAAATTATCTTCATCGGGCACGAATCTCGGGGCAAAATCAAGTTGGAACTTCTGAAATTAAATTTGGGATCATCCAAACTCCGATTTCAGCAAACTCATAGTTGAACTGAACATCTCAAAAATACGAACCAAAAACACCAAATTTGACTCATTCCGAGCCCCAAATGGGTCCAAATCAAGGACCCGAAGTGCTGTTGGAAGGTTCAAACCATAATTTGGATTACCAAATGGTTTCCAAACGTGACATGTTTATAGTCGAATCGAGCGGCTTGACGAGAAAAATCCAACTCGCCCAAGATCATTGAATTCTGAAATCACTAAGACATTCAAATATCTAGTGAACAATCTATGATCAAGAGAATCAACATCGGCCGTCCATGCAAACCACTCCCAACTTACCCTTAATCTTTCTCCTATTTACTAGTAATGCCACTCCAAGAAATCTATAAATATACCCCTCACTTCTCATAAAAGGGGACCCCAAGCAAGGAAGCCAGAGAGACCAGATATCGCTCTTGCCACCTAGCTCCTCATCGACCACTGCCCGGACTTCTGTCAGATCATCGCCTAACGTCGGACTTCTACTGGACCACCACCTGACGCCAGACTTCTGCCGGACCACTAACTAATGCAGGACTTCCACCGGACCACCAACTGATGCCCGGACTTCCGCAGGACTATCGCGTGGCGCCGGACTTCCACCAGGCACCAACTGATACCCGTACTTTCGTCGGACCACAACCCGACGTCGGACTTTCGTCAGACCACCGCCAGATGCCAGACTTCTACCGGACCCCCGCCCGATGTCGTACTTCCGTGGAGCCACCAACCGACACCCAGATTTCTAGCGGACCACCGATTGATGCCAGATTTGTGCCAGACCACCAACTGATGTCGGAGCTCGACCTGACCCCTGTTTGTAACCAGATTTCAACCAGACGGTTGATTATTATAATCTGATCATCTTCAAGGGTGATTCAGTTAATTGTAATCTACACAAATACTAGTGGAATCGTCTCAACTGGGTGTGGCCCTATGGTTTTTCCCCTTTCCAGAAATTTTCACATAAAAAATCTTGTGTTCTCTACTTGTGTGTTGGATATTTGTATAACGCTGAGACGTAAAATTGACTCTAATGCAGTGTATATTCTAGCCTGCAACAGAGTTAAATAGATGACCTTAGTTAGAGCAACTTATATCTAATCCAATTATATTAACTAAATATTGATTTTATGGTGTAGCTTAGGTGAACATAAGAGCACATTAGTTTTCTTATTCGTATTAAATGACTATTTTGCCCCCGGTGCTTTGAGGTGTGTAAAATAATTGTAGATTTGAAATAACACTTCTTGATCTTAACTTACATTCATTTTTTATTGTATTGAAGGATTTATCTTAAGGACGAAGGATTTTCCTTTCCAACACTTCTTTCTTAAATATATTAGAAATTGTTGATCAATTCTTAATTTGTCTCTATTTTTATTTTGGGATTGTTTAATTGAAGGGAATTGATGAGAAGAAGATCATCATACTTAAAAGGTGTTTAGGTTAAATTAATTAAATTAATTTACATTATAAATTATTTAATATTAAAGGTTAATTGCACATGCATTTTAGAATTATTAAAATTAAAATGAGGATAATTAAACTAAATCTATAAATTAAAAAAAATAAAAAATTTCGTATATTTTTAATCTAGTTGTATTAGATCCAACTTATATTAAGAAATATGGAGACCAAAAAATAATTAGATTTTATTTAGGACAGCTTTCTTATTATTTTTCTGAAGTAGTTTTTTAATACAAATTTTTTTTAATTTAAAAACTTTGTACTAAAAAGCATGAAGAAAATTATTTCAAATAAAATTTGAGTTAAAAAGTATTAAAAATGATATTTTATTTATTAGATTTGAATGAAAATGTGAAGCTTATTAAAAAAAAAGATAAAAAAACCTTACTTTGTGGGATAAAGGATAAATGCTTATAGTTGCTGTATCCAACGGTCAGGAGCATCGGATCAGTGCTGGGCATCCGACGGCCAGGGTTGTGCTCGAACTTCAGTGAACGACATAATTTCTTTGTTTGGAACTCACCAGCCACTCAAGCCGTCTACGAAACCCTAATCTTAGAGGTCGACCCACGAAACGAAATGGTATTGCTCGTCATCTCTGTGCCTGCAATCCAATTCTTTGTTTGAATGAGTTTCTTCCTATTTAGATCTTCATTGCTGCAGTTCTATATTGAGAAGTTGATTAGTTTTTCTTCTCTTTGGTTGGTTCTGAGATTCATGTTTTTGATGTTGCAGGCTCCCAAAGAGGGAAGGCGCAGGTCGCTGTGAAGAAGAAAACGGTAGATTTTGTGTTGATTTCTTATTGAGAGTTTGATATTGGGTTTATACAGACGGCTTAATTTCCTCATTGCATACAGGAGAAGGTCGCGAACCCTCTTTTTGAGAAGAGGCCGAAGCAGTTTGGGATTGCTGGGGCTCTGCCTCCTAAGAGGGATCTTCATCGCTTTGTGAAATGGCCTAAGGTACTGAGAATCCAGCGGCAGAGGAGGATCCTCAAGCAGCGTTTGAAGGTTTCTCCAGCGGTTAACCAGTTTCACAAGGACTGTGCGCAAGAACCTCGGTAATCATTTATCTTGCTTCCTGTCACAAATTAATCCTGGAATTGTAGTTTCTGAATGGCGTATCTGGCTGTGCCGAGTACTTCTAACACCGTGGCCTGGTTTAAGAAAAGCTTTATTGCCATTAACTTATGGTTAATGTTTATAATACCGTCCTTTATTTTTCTCCTTAGAAATCTTAGGGGCTGTTTGGCAACAGGTAGGATTTAACTTTAGTAGAATTTAATAAATCTTGTAAATTCAGATTTAGTAAATTCTGGGTGTATTAAATCCTGAAAATTGTTTGACAAGATAATTGTCAAATGTTGTTAAATTTTGTTAAACTGTTTTATAAAGGTAATTCAGAATTTAAGGCGGTTCATTCATTAAAAACCTAAATTTAATTTATATTTTGAATTTAATTTGAGTGTTAAGTACTTATTAATTTTAATTCTAATTGCCATCAATAAATTATAATGATAAATAATATAATTAGAAACTAACTTAATTATCAATAATTTAGCTAATAATTTAATTATTAGTTATAATACTAATTATTAAATTATTTATTTAATAAATATTTGATTTCTAACTTTATTGATAATTATCTAATTAATTCATTAATTATTATTTGAAATAATTAATTATTTAACTAATAATCCAACTAATTAATTAATTAATTAAGTGTTATTTAATTAGTTTAAATTTTTAATTATTCTATCAATTATTTAATTAATCCCTTGCTGAGGGCAATCTTGACAGAAAATACTTGAGAAATACAATTAGTTTCCTAGATGGTTGCAATATTTACCTTTTCGTGCTTCTATGTATGCTTAATGATTGAAATATAATTCATTTTCTGTATTTTCCCACATTCAGCTTTTTGGATGATTTAGTAGTCTTATTTTCATTTTGTTTTTCTCCATTTATACAAGTCAAAATGGAGGTTGATCAGGAGCAAATCGAGAGTTTTGGAGTTTTGCTGAAGCAAGGTGCCGAAGCTGTAAGATAATTATTATGAAAAAAAATGCTTTTTCTTATCATGTTTTATAAGTTGTAAGTGCGTAATTGATATTCCTTCAGAGGATCTTCGAGTCAGACTTTGTAGGGCGTCGATCAGTTGTTAAAAATCGCTTTTCAAAGAAGTATAGACATCCTGCTCTGGACTCAAAATTGACTCTTCGACGTCTGAATGCTGTAAGTAATCATAATTATTCTTCTTTATATATTTCTTTTCCACTGTTGTGTTAGGGCATCTCCAACCGAGAACTCTATTTTCCACGGCAAAATACAGAAGAACTCCAAAATGCGGTAATTCTGCTCCAACCGAATTCTATTTTGCGCACTTCTGGCAAGGTAACGATCCTTCTCCTCTTTCACGCACAAATCCGGTTGAGAGAAAAAACTAGCGTAGGTGAACAGTGCGACGCCAATATTGGCGTCACACTGCTCACCCGCAAGCAAATACCGGAAAATTTGGCGTTCGGGTTGAGCGGCTGAACGACGCCATACGCACGTTTGACGTTCGGTTGGAGATGCTCTTAGTATTAGGGGTGGGGAGGTGGTGATTGGTTTAACCAGGGTTCATATTTTGAATGCCACATTATATCTTTTGCATATATTTTCTTGCCTGAAGCATGGTTTTAATGCAAAGCTTCCATTTGTGTTTTGTTGGGAAATCCATCTGATGTGCCAATTTTCCGTTTTCAGAAACTTATTACATAAAACCACTTGATATTTGGAGCAGGAAGCTCGCTGTATGACAAAAGCAAGAAAACTGGGTGTTCCCACTCCTGTCCTATATGCTATTGATCCATTGCTGCATACGCTCACATTTGAATTTGTGGAAGGAAAAGCTGTGAAAGACATACTCCTTGACTTTGGGTTGTATGGCATAAATGAGGAGTTGATGAATGAACTCGCCACACAAATCGGTGTTGCTATTGGGAAATTGCATGATGGCGGTCTAATTCATGGTGATTTGACGACATCAAATATGATTATTCGTAATGGGACTAATCAATTGGTGAGGGATTTTGATGAAATATATAATTTTTGGCATTACAACTGCATATTATTGGTCTCTTTGGGGCATTTTTTTTCACAACTTTGTTTCTTAGAAAGTCCTTACAATTATGTGTGGCCATAATCATGTTACTTTTCATAAATTTTATGATGAGTATCGACTTTTTTGAACAATATTTGTTAGATTATAGTAATCATAAGGATGTTATTTGACTTTTTCAAAAGAGAAAAAATATAATACCCACAATAACTTTTAAAACGTATATATTTCCCATAATAGTTAAGCAGCTTATACAATCACTTCTACAGACAATTGGAACCACCCCAAATGGACCCTACATCTCTTTTAGATCAGCTATTTCCTAATTGTTGGCTCTCCCTCCTGTTGTAGGGTCATATATTCATATTGATCATAACAAGTTCACATGGTTCTTCCAGGTGCTAATCGACTTTGGTCTAAGTTTCACATCAACTATTCCTGAGGACAAAGCTGTTGATCTATACGTGTTAGAGAGAGCTTTATTATCTATGCATTCTTCATGTGGGAATGTAGTAAGTCATATTTTTCCTATTTACTCGGAAATTCTATTTTTATTTGTTGCTTTCTCCCTCTCTTTCATCATTTATTTTGTTATATCAAAAGTGATTGCAGAAAAGTACTTTTTTTCTTCTAAGTTTTATAAATTAATTTGTTAATTATCTTTAAAGTTAAGAACTTTTGAATTCATGCAGTGTTCTGCATGTGCTAACCTGTTATATTAGTATTGTACAATTAAATTCCCTGGCTATTTAGTGACTGCTAATTTATTATAAGAACTTAGCATGTACTAATGTGGTTGCTAAGAGAAGCTATTTATCATTTGAGCAGATGGATACAATACTTGCTGCATATAGGAAGTCTTCAAAGCAGTGGTCATCTACAATGAACAAGTTAGCTCAGGGTACGAGTAATATAAACTCGCATTATAACCTCTCTCATCTTCTTGGAGTCCGTTTGCGATGGCTGCAATTGTGTGTAACATTTGCTATAGAACTTTTCTAGGGGAAGTAAGAACTTTTTAGAACTTTGTGGGTGTTAATGAAACTTTTTCTTTTGAAAAACGTCGGAAAATAGGTTTTTTACAATTACCACACTTGAGTAGATTTTGTTGTAAAAAATTATTTTTCATTATAAAAATTTCGAAAAAATAACAATAAAATAGTAACCAAATAGGATTATTATATAAAGAGTAAAGCGAAGGAAAAACTATTCTAAATTGGTCCTAAATATTTAATTGATGCTAAGTCTTTTCTTTTCTTTTCTTTTTCTTTCATAAAAGTGAGATTGCGAGGGCGGAAGCGAACGATGGTAGGATGATTCTTCTCCAGAACAAAAGCTCATCCCATTCACTTCAGCAACATCCTTTGTAATTTTCTACTTGAATGTAAGATGCCATTTTACTTAACTTGGATGTTAAGACTACATAAGATTTGTTTTAAGGCAAACTTGTAATTTTCTACTTGATTGTAAGAAACCATTTTACTTTTGCTAAGAAGGCAAGATATCTTTTAATTCTGTAGCTGAGATGAACTTTGATTGTATACTCTACATAAGATTTGTTTTGTGATTCAATGTGCCCCTCGTTGACTCCAAGTTCTGATCTTGAGGGGACTACGAAGCTTCAAAAGTCAAATAATTAGTACATGTGACTTGGTGATGGCTCCCCAACAGGAATGGATTGGATGGTGATGGGTTGCAGTTCTTTTTCCTTTCATTGTGGCTGATTAGTGGCTATTTATTATGTTTAGAAATTACATTTTATTGCCACAAAATGAGCTATGCTTGTGTGGTGAAATTTATTTTAATTTACAGTTTGAAGAATCCTTGAATTTTGTTTTTATTTTGGGTTTCTTGTAGATTTTTTTTTAAATTTCTTTTCTATATTATTGCTGTCATTGAAAAGGGAGACCACTACCATGAAACTCTTTAGTTATGAGACTAAAGATCTATTTGGGATGATTTTTTTACTGTTTTATTTTTTAAATCGCAATTATAATTCTGTTTGATTATTGTTTTCTTACCGTTTTCGATGAATTTTTGTGCCATGAAGTAATCTTTGTCAACAGTTTTACAAATAATTTTACAAAAAATTACAGCTATTCTAAATAGAACCCAAGGGTTTATTTATAGGCCTTTAAACTGTTTGTGTGGTGGGAGAAGCAATTCCTGTAAAGTAGCGTGTTTGTTTGGTTGCAAAATTTTGACATTTTTTTTTTCTATTTTTTACTGTATTTGATTTAGAAAAGTTATTTTTTGAGAAATCAGAATAGAAATTATGGTTGAGAGGCTGCTTATAATTTTTGTTTTTTGCACACGAATAGGAAAATTGAGCTGACCATATCGAAGTTTAAATTGGACGTGAAATGAAATTTTTGTGCAATATGGTGAAATGATTTGTTTATATTTGTTATTGTCGTTGCTTTACTATTGTTGCGGGCTGAAAGATTCACGGCGGTGGAATTAATGAGTTTTTCATCTTAGCAACAAAAACAACAACAACCACATCAAGTCTTTATCCAACTGTGTGGAGTTGGCTAAATGAATCTTTTTTTTTATTGTGTCATGTTAAGAGCTAAATTCTCATTTAAATCTAATAAAGATCAATTCTAATATTTTCTAAGTCTTTTTAGGTCTATCTCTACCTTTCTTAACATAAGTCAAATCTAATACATCTACTTTCCTAACTTGGTCATTGGAAAGTTGTCATTTTATGTGACCAAATCATGTAAGGCAACTCTCTCTAATCTTATCTTTCATTAGAGTTACTCCAACCTTTTCACGTATATGTTCATTTCCTATCTTGTCTCTAAGAGTAAAGTCATTCATCCACCTAAGCATTCTCATCTCTGCAACACTTAACTTAATGTTATGCTTCTCTCTTAATGACCAACATTTTGCACCATAAAATATTACAGGTCTAACCACCATCTTATAGAATTTTTCTTTAAGTTTGAGAGGGGCTTTTCTATCACACAACAAATACGATACATTCCTCCACTTCAACTATCCAACTTAAATTCTATAAATAATATCCTCATTTATTTCACTTCCAACTTGAGTTTTTCATCTTAGTGATGCACGAAAATTTGGCACACAAGTAGATAATTGAGATGATAAGAGAATATCATATTTTTTACGTGAAAAATTTAAAAAGGGAAAAGTCACGAGGCCTTGCCTAGGTGAAAAATTTTCACTATATCTGAGTAGATTACAAAGATAGACCTTTTCCTTAACTTGAAAATAATAAAATTACAATTGATTGGAGAATTGGTCAAACTTTGTAAGATATAGTGAAAATTTTATATTTGAGTGCAACGGTCGGGAGAAGGTTCAGTAAAGTTAGATGATGGAGGTAGTCTGGTGGTCGAACGGAGTTTCGATGGCAGTCAACGGTCAGGAAGAAGTCTAGCGATGGTGGTGATGGTTAGAAATTGCAAGAGAGCACTCTAGTTTTCTTCTTTTCTTCCTCCCATTCATATGAAAAATGAGGTTCTATTTATAATTTTTTGGGAGTGACATGCTCACTAAATATGGAGAAAATCTTGAGCTAATTCAGAGTGTTTCATCGGTCGGCCCATACTGATTCCCTTGATCATAGAGCATTCATCCAGCATTTAAGTGCCTCAATAATGTCATAATTGAGTGATCTTGGGCTTGTTGGATTTTTCTTGTTGAGCCGCTCGATGTCATATTTGGATATCATTTGGTCATCCAATTAATACTTCAAAACTTTCGAATATATTATGGTCCTTTGATTTGAGCCTATTTGGGCTCGGATTTGACCAAATTTGTTGTATTAGGTTCGACTCATTCAGATGCTCAATTTGACTATGTTTGTTGAAATAAGAGTTTATATAGTCTCGAATTTAATTATGGAATTTTTCAATTTATATTTGCATTAAGATTCGTGCCCGATCAAAACAATTTTAAGTGACATATTAGTTGCACTTTATTTTCGGACATCAAAGCTTGTAGAATATGAAAATATGTTCCTGAACCTTTCAAGTTGCTTGTCATAAAAAATTGTACGAGGCGTAATTATTTACTGGACATCAACGTGGACCCCCATCGAGGTCGTAAAAAAGGTAAAATATCCTTGGTTATAATTTGAGTGTTTCTTGAAGTAAGGATGTTGATTGGAGCAAAAAATTATGAAAAAAATCACTAAAAAACTTTAACATTATTTGATATTGACTGTGGAGGCTTCGTTAAGCTCTAAAAGTGTCAAAGTTGACTTTATAATGTCTAAAAATGGTTCCAGGGATCTTCAAAACGTCTAAATTGGACAGCCCAGGCTGAAATCGGGCATGGACCCAATTTAGCGACCAACTAGCTGGCCACCAGAGACCCCGACTGGTTTCCTGAGTGCAGCATTCACGCGCCCTGAGTGCGCTTAAGTGGCCGCCCCCTTCAGGTTTTTTTGTTTTGCTTGCCACATTTAAGAGGCGGCACCGTGAGGCAGCAACAGTGTCGCCTCTTTTGAGGCGATTTATATTATTTTATTAATTTTTTATAAAAAAAAATGATTTTTGGCTCTAAAAAAATTCTATATTTTATTAAAAATTTTGAAAAATCATAAAAATTTCTAGAAAGTCTTTCTATCTTCACTCCTGCATGCACTTATAAATACCCCATTAGGGTGGAGGAAGAAACAATCTCTTGTGTCGGTCCAAGTTTCTTCTTGGATTGGTAAAATTGGAGATTGTCGGGGGTGATCCAAGCTCGGTTGTCTTGTATTGGTCAAAGTTTTCTCCCATAAATTGAAAAGCAACGGATTGATAGAATTAAAGACCATTGGTGGCAATCAAAGCCCGGTTGGTTCACTTGTGTCGGTTCAAATTGTCTCCCTAAAATTGGGGGAAAATAGATTGGTAGAATTGAAGAACATTGGCCACGATAAGAGTTTTGGACATTTGGCGGTTCTCTTATACCAATTTGATTTTTCTCTCATAAATTGGGAGAATATTTGATTGGTAGAATTGAAGATCACCAATCATGATAGAAAACTGAACTCTAAATTTAGGCCCTGATTTTTCTTTTTCAAAGAAGCAGATCCAGCCATAAGGGAATTCAAAGACCATCAGAGACAAGGCTCCCCCAAAATTTAGGAAAATATATGGAGGATGGTGCCAGTACTAGCAATCGGAGGACTAGTTTGAAGTTATCGTCAAGGAGGCGTTCTTCTAAGAGTTTAGAGAATATGTCATGTAATGTTTCTGCTTTCTACTCAAATATGTTATTTTGAGCTTTTTTCTTTTGAGTGCTTTGATTGAATAACTATAATATTCATCGAATGCTAATTTCCTATATGTTTCTTCAGGTGGCGGATTAGCAAATGCACAAAGAGTTACCCCTTATGCTCATGAAGTAATGAAATAATATAAAGTTATTTTGAATATGAAGGTAGACGTTATTGCCCTCTCATACCTTTAGCTTCTATTAAATCATATAATCATCTTCCACCCTTTCAGGACAGTTATCAGAGAAGATCTTATGGAGCAATACTGATTGATGCTTTTAAATGTTCATCCAAAAACCCTTTTTGAAGGTAAGAAAGAAGATAGATCTTTGTTCTCGATGAAAAGGAAAGTGAATGATAAAGTGATCTTGTCAAGGGATTGTCATGGTTATAGGGAAGCTATACATACCTTGATGATTAATATTATTTCTCTTGATTTAGATAGTGAGATCCAACCCTTAAAGTTACCTATCCCAGAAGAGGTGTTAAAACATGTTTGTATTAGGTGACATCATGCTAATGAAATTGTGAGCTACTTCGATCTCCTTTTTTCTTCTTTCCCTTCTTCATAATTTTAAAAATAATTGTATACATACTACAAATGATCGAAAAGATGGTCTTGGAAGTCAAATTTGAATCAATATTGGATGAGTGGAACGCTGAGTTTGTAAAAGTTAAGTATCTGAAAGGAGAATACGAGCGAAGATTGAATGTGAAGACTAAAGAGACATCATCCTTGGAGAGCCAATTAACGGAGTGCAGAGTTGAGCTGACAATGATGTCTACTTCTCTTTTTTTTCAAAGTCGGGAAGCTGACCTCCTCACCTTGAGTTGATTGAGGCTTGTACAAAAATAAATCAGCAGAAGGAAGCTTTGAAGACTCTTGCAGAAGAGAAGAGTGCCTTTCAGGTTGACAAAGAAACTCTTGAGAAAGAGAATAAAAAATTACAAGATCTTTTGAAGAGGGATACAACCATATTTGATACTGAAGCTCATACTGAAGCTATATCATTAAAGGTTATATAAGAATTGAAGAAATCTTTAGTGGATTTTATCTGACTTATTCCACTCAGGTTAACGCCATCAAGCAATGCTTTGCCAAATAACCCTGGATAAGTTAAATATCCTAAATGGATGTCTATCAATTTTTTTAATTGGTTAAATTCATCCAAAGACTTTCTACCACCCAATTTGGGATAAGCTAAAAAATATTAGGTAGGATCTCTCTCTAGCATGCAATACTACCTATATGAGAAGCTTCATTAAATTATAAATCATTCAAACTTAAGACAACTGCTTATTATGCCTCAAAAGATTTAAACATCCTAAGTTGATGTCTCTCAAAATTTTCAATTGGTTAAATTCATCCAAAGACTTTCAACCACCCAATGTGGGATAAGCTAAAAAATATTAGGTAGGATCTCTCTCTAGCATGCAAGACTACCTATATGAGAAGCTTCATTAAATTATAAATCATTTAAACTTAAGACAACTGCTTATTATGCCTCAAAAGATTTCATTCATTGAATATCTAGAGATAAACATCCTTGGTAACCAAACATACACATAAAAATTAGTAAGAAAAATAAAAATAAAATAATCAATAATTAAAAATACTCTATAATGAAAATTACATAATCTCAATATCCTCATCATCATTAGAAAAAGCTTTTCTCAGCTCATTTTTAATATCATCGTCACCTGAATTTGGAAGAGAATTCTCGAATGTTTGGGTAGGAGTCAACCCTTGAACTATAACCCCAATCTTATAGTGTACCAGCTGAACTCCTTTTCAAGAAACCATGAGCAAAGTCATCCTCAAGACTCTGTGTGATATTTTATAATCTAATTTGAAAGAATTTTTTGTATCTTTTAATTTACACAACAGAGCTACTTAATTTTATGTATCAATAAAAAATAACGAAAATAAATTTTATAATTCAAAACATTAATATATACATCTACATTTCTTTTCCTAAAAAATAGATACACTACTCAAGATTTATACAATCATAACATATACAAAAAGTAATTAAAATAACAAGAACCTGAACCTAAAGGATCCTGGTCAATCCTACACTCTTGCTCTCTTGCCCTGATCTAAAATTATTTAATCACATATAACGAGCTCATGAGTCAAGCAAGTATCCAAATCCTACAAATAAACTTAACGCATGGCAAAGGAGCAATATGCATCTCAGCAGTCAAATCATAACAATAACAGTCATATGATTAAGAACTAGTGTAAAAATAATAAAACACACATGCAGTAGCAGTAGAATATGTAAATGATAAAATAGTATGGTATGAAAGTCAGTAAAGCAGTATAATAGAGAAATCAATAAACTAGTACGAGTATCGAATCACTAAAGCAGTCATGATATTAATACATTCAATCAGTAGAGAAATCGTATAAATAGGTAAAATAAAAGCATCGGTAAAAACTATTGAAATCATATTAATGAAGTAAAATCATATAAGAGTATATACATGATATCCATGTATTCTATATCAGTAGCAATTCAGTATATTATGTACTCAGTATGTCTGATACTTAATATCGGTATAGTGAATCAGTAGTATCAAATAATATCTGTGTTTATATCGGTAACATAAATAGTTTAGTGGAAGGAGCAGTAAAATAATGCAGTAATAATAAATCTATAAAATAATAAGAATAATACCTCAATAATATGAATTTTAGTAATCACACTAAAAAAGTAAAAAGTTCTGATTTGAGCGAAATTTTTTCAATATTGTATCAGTATCAGTAAACCATTAGCTCAATAAACTGAGTTGTCACTCTTTGTCCATCAGCATAGTAATCATCTCCTTATAACTCTCAATCAGTGAATCACGTGAATCAGTAAAGGATAACACCAACTACACTATTTAAAGGAAAGCCCGTCAGCCTATCATCATGTACATGTCAATCAATCTAAAACTAACGTTAGTGAATAGTCAGTCTTTATTTTCCTCACACAAATTATTATCACAATATTATAATAGTAATAACGATCGATCAATAATCACATGCACACATTCATTTTCAATGTATTGCAGTAAATAAAGTATAATTGGGCTTAATTTAGAAAGTCACAAAATATCCTAACGTCAGGCAACAAAAATTAATCCTATTGAGCAAAAATTTATATTATAAAAAATTAACCAAATTATTAAAGATTGTGTAAAACATCATTTTGAAGTTTTAATTTAATTAAAGCATTATTTTTAGATGTTAAAATAAATTTTTAAATAAATAAATATCATAATTTTTTTCAAAATTATTCAGTAAAAAATCTTAAATAAATATTCAAAATATCTATAATCTTAATCTCTATAACATATAAAAAGTTACACAGTTACACCGTGTAAATTTCATCAATTCAAAATTATCCTTATTTTTAGGTAACATAAATATAAATTTGATAAAAAAATATAAAAAATATACAGAAATAGGATAATAGTTCCTTACAGCGAGACGAGCAAATCTCCCACCAGAGTTGAATGGCAAAAATCGTTCTATGGCCTCTAAATCTCAACTTCATTTTTCTCTCTCTTATATTTTCTTTTCATTTCTCCCTAATCCTTCTCTGTTAGTCGATTGAATAAGGGAAATAGATTTTAATAAAGTTACTTAAGTGGCTTAAGACATTTATAAATAAATAATAATATAATATTAATATACTTTTATAATTTAATCAATTTTTAGTATAAAATTCATATAAATTATTTTGGGGCATCAAAAATTATAGAAAACTATTCATAAAATAGCCCATTTTATTTAGAAAATTCTGGTGAAATCGATTTTGTAAAACAAATGCATGACGATCCCAAAATTTCCACTTATACCGATATATGTCAATTTTTTAAGAATTTGCATCAGTGCCAAAAATAATAGAAAAATTAGTATAATTAAATCATTATAATATCTATGTTATAACAAAGGCAGTTTGTGATATGGACTTATAATGACTTTTGAAAAATTTAATTTGGCAAGGTCAAAATACATGCTATTACGCTATGATGCTCCAGTTCTCACTTCAACATCAAATAATTTATCCTAAGCCTCTCAAATGTGATTTTGGATTTTTCGACGATAAGCTGAAGACTGAATTCTGCTATAGCCTTTAATGATATGGCTTCAATACAAGCTTTAGTTTCTAATATGGTTGTATTCTTTTTCTAAAGATGATATTGTAATATTTTATTAACATTCTGAAGAGTTTCTTTGTCAGTCTGAAGGGCATTCTTCTTCATTGCAAGAGTTTTCAAAGCTTCCTTTTATTGATTTATTTTTATATAAGCCTCAATCAACTCATGGCGAGAGATGTCAGCTTGCCGATTTTGAAAAGAAAGAGAAGTAGATATCATCGTCAACTCAGCTTTGCACTCCGCCAATTGACTATCTAAGGATGATGTCTCTTTAGTCTTCACATTCAGTCTTCGCTTGTATTCTCCTTGCATATATTTAATTTTCCAAACTTAGCATTCCACTATTCCAATATTAATTCAAACCAGACTTCCAAGGCCATCTTTTTGATCATCTGAAGTAGAAATACCATTATGCTAAAAATTGTGAAGAAGGGGAAGAAGAAAAAGGAGATCGATGTAGCTCACAATTTCATTGGCATGATGTCATCTAGTACAATGCTTTAATATCTCCACTGGGATTGATAACTTCAAGGGTCATATCCCACTATCTGAATCAAGAGAAAAGATATTAGTCATCAAGGGACGTTAGCTTCTCTATACCTATCACCATCCCTTGGCAAGATCACTTTATCATTCACTTTTTTTTTTCTTTAAAGAGAAAGATCTATCTTCTTTTTTACCTTCAAAGGAGTTTTTGGATGAACACTTAAAAGCACTAGAACTTGTTTCATGAACCTTCTCAGATTTCTTCAACTGAACTATATGAGATCTTCCTGCCTGAATGAAAATGCCAACTTTAAAAAGGTTCTCTTCTGCCACATACCGTTTAATATGGCGCAGCTCTTGTTGAAGGTTTTCTATATCAGAAAAGTTTAAAATTTTAATATTGCCTCCTATCCTTTGTGAGGAGAATTTGACAGTTCTTTCAACCTTTCTCATCTTCTAAGAAGGCCTCACTCTCTCTTCACGAAAAAGAATGAGATGTACTAATTTTTAGAAGGATCCCGCATTGTGAAATCTGACCACTTCTTATTACTCCAACAGGAGACATGGCCTTGAGGATCACTCGTGAACTTACACATTTTAGATGAGTACTCCACGCTTAATGTCACCCCACGTTCTTTAAAATAAACTGACAAGCTCACAATGATCATTATTGTTTTACAAAAAAAATGAGGCAAAATAACACTGTATGCCTTAAAGATCTCGAGCAACTCAGGAGTTGGAGGGAACCTCAATTCTGCACGTAACATCATCTTGTACCTGCTAGAGGAGCACGTGCTCGATCAGACCTTTTTGGGGCATAATCAGCACATCATTTGTAAATAAAACTTCCTGCGAATCACCGCAAGGACATCAAAAGTAGTAGTAGATGCGACGTCATCAATCAGTATTGCTCCATGAGATCTTCTCCTTTCACTGTCCTGTAAGGGTAGAAGATGATTAATTCAATAGAAGCTAAAGGTATGGGAGGGCAATAACGTCTACCTTCGTATTTAAAAAAACTTTATCTTGTTTCATTACTTCAAGAGCAGAAGGGGTAACTCTTGGTGCATTTATTATTCCACCACCTAAAAAACATATATGAAATTAGCATTCGATGAATACCATAGTTATTCGATCAAAGTACTCAAAAGGAAAAAGATCAAAATAACATAATTGAGTAGAAAGTAGAAACATCACCTGAGAAATTATTTGAACTCTTGGAAGATTGTCTCCCTGATGATAGCTCCAAACTACACCGACTGCTAGTCCTGGCACCATCCTCCATATCTTTTCCCAAAATTTTGGGGAGACTTATCTCTGACGGTCTTTGGATTCTCTTATGGCAGTATTTGCTTCTTTGATAAAGAAAAATTAGGGCATGAATTAAGAGTTCAATTTCTATCACGATTGGTGATCTCCAATTCTACCAATCAAATGTTCTCCCAATTTAGGAAAGAAAAATTGGATCAGCACAAGAGAACCGCCAAATGACCAAACCTCTTATTGTGGCCAACAGTCTCCAATTCTACGAATTTGTTTTCTCCTAATTTTAGGGATAAATTTTGAACTGGCATAAGAGAACCAACTGGATTTTGATTGCCACCAATGGTCTCCAATTCTACCATTGTCGTTTCCCAATTTATGAGAGAAAACTTGGACCGGCACAAGAGAACCAAGCTTGGATCACCCCCAACAATCTCCAATTTTACCAATCCAGGAGGAAACTTAGACCTATACAAGATATTGTCTCTTCCCCCATCCCAAGGGGGTATTTATAGGTGCTTGAAGGAGTGAAGATGGAAAGACTTTCTAGAAATTTTTATGATTTTTTTGGAATTTTTTAATAATTTTTGAGAAAGTTTAGAGCAAAAATAACTTATTTCTATAAATAATAATAATATAATATAATATAAATTGCCTCAAATGACGTGATACTGTTTTCGCCTCACGGGTGCTGCCTCTTAGAGGTGGCAAGCCAAAAAAAATGCTGAAGTGGGCACACACCTTATGCGCATGCAAGGCACACGAGCGACCATTGTGGAAAGCCAGTTCGGCCACCAAATCGGATTTGAGCCCAATTTCGGCTCGTACAGTCCAATTCAGATGTTTTGTGGTCCCCATAATCATTTTTTCTATATTCCGAACTCATTTTGACACTTTCAGATCTCAACAGAACCTCTATAGTCAGTATCAAGTAATTTTAAAGTTTTGGGGTGAAACTTTTCACAATTTTTTGCTCCAATCAAAATCCCAACTTTAGGAAACACTCAAATTATGATTAAAGACACTACTTGGTTCACGACCCCTATGGGAGGTCCACGTTGATGTCCAGGAAATAGTCACACCTTATAATTTATCCAAAATTGTAAGTTTCGATCACAAGCAGCTTGAAAAGTTCATATACATATTTTTGGACTCTGTAAGCTTTGATGTCCAAAAAATAAGGGGGCAACTGATATGTCACCAAACATTGCCTTGATTGGGCACGAATCTTGATGCAAATATGAATTAAAAACTTTGAAAGTTAAATTCGGGACCATCCAAACTCTGATTTCAACACTTATAATCAAACTGAGCATCTCAAGGAGAGAAATTCAATAACAACAACTTCAATCCAATCCAAGCCCATAGGCCCAAATCAAAGGACCAAAACTTATTCGAAAGCTCAAAATATTAATTAGAGGACCAAATGATATCTAAATATGACATGCTTATAGTCGAATTGAGTGGTTCGATGAGACGAATCTAACAAGCCCAAGACCACTCAATTTTGACATTATTAAGGCACTTAAATGCTCGACGAATGTTCCATTATTAAGGGAATAAATATGGGTCGTTCGATGGAACACTTCGAATTAATTTGAGAACTTCTCCATATTTACTTAACATGCCACTACCAAAGAAATTATAAATAGGCCATTTTTATTCATATGAAGGGGAGGAAGAAAAGGAGAAAACTAGAGCGCTCTATTGCATTTTTCAGCCATGCCACAACCACTAGATTTCTTCCCTACCGTTGACTGTCGTCGAAACTTCACCCGACCACCCAACTACCTCCATCGTTGGACCTTTGTTGAACCTTCTTCCACCGCTGCCACAAGACTTCTGACATCCATCGTTCAATCACAATCATTGAAAATTTCCAAGTGCCCATACCAAGTTTGAACAATTCTCCAATCAATTGTAATTTTATTATTTTCAAGTTAAGGGATAGATAGACCTTTATGATCTGCTCATATATAGTGGATTTTTTTTCACCTAGGCAAGACTTCGTGATTTTTCCCACTTTGAGTTTTCTACGTAAAAATTTCTAGTGTTCCATTATCATCTCAATTATCTGTTTGTGTGCTAATTTTCGTGCATCACTAAGATGAAAAACTTGCTCACTCTACCTCCGCTAATCTTTCAGCCCACAACAATTATTATCATAGTTTTATGAAATTATCTGGGAGTAATCGTATCAATCATTTTAATTCTTTTATTTATTGTTCATGTGATGCTAATCGATCTCAATAATATATGTATATAAGCTTCTTTGTTTGCCCAAGTGGCACCTGCTCATGGCATTTGCGAGGAATTTTTTTTTAGGGTTCATGGTACATAGAGAGTGGAAGAGTGATTTTTATTAAGCTTTTATTGATAACTTTACAACTTTTATTAAGCTTGCAATGAGATATATCTTTGGTTGAGCTCAAGCAATGGAGAAATTATTCTGTGCGGATTCTGGACCGTACGAAGGTGAATCACAACCCGCCACATCACCCGGTATACAACGGTATCAAGCATCGGTACCCAACAAACGGGTGATGTGGCGCGCTGTGATTCGCCTCCGGACGACATCAATAATCCACGCAGAATAATTAATCCAAACAACGGGGAAGAAATTGTCCTTGAAAAAGAGTTATTGCTAGAGAGTGTTTTGAGCTTTGAAAAGTTTTCTTTAGCCTTTTATAAGCACACATTGCATAAATTTAATAGAAAGGATTAAAATTTGTTTTGTTAGTAAAGCTAGCTATTAGGTTTCATGAGAAATCATGCCTTGCATTTTTGGTAAGCCTCTTATGACAAAAAACTAGTCGTTTAGAGAGCAGCACCTTAATAGGTCCATCCAAGTGGCTAATCAAGTCTGTAAGATATTTTAAGAACTTAGCAATTTTACTTGGGATCTATTTAGGACAATTTTTTTTATCACTTGGCTGCTTTTTTGACAATAATTACAATTTTATTTGGGTATTATTTTCTTACAGCTTTCTTACTATTTCTTAGAAATTTTTGTAGTAAAATTTATTTTTTACAATTATAGTAGTGAAATTGCTTTCTTTACAGTAACTTCACAATCAACTTTATAAAATATTGCAGCCGTTTCAAATAGATATTAAGGCTTCGTTTGGGACAACTTCTTTGCTGCTTTTTAAAATTGTTTTCTAGCACAATTATTTCTTGAATTAAAAATTTTTGTACTAAAAAGTAATTTTATAAAGTAGCGAAAAAGCTGTCCCAAACGAAGCCTAAGATTTTGTTTGGAACAACTTCTTTACTGCTTTCTAAAGCAGCTTTTTGTACAAAAATTTATTGAACTATAATTTTTTTTTTTAGAAAGCTGCTTTAGAAAACAGTAAGAAAGTTATCATAAATAAAACCTAAACTATTTAAAATCCACTTCAAAAATGTTAGACGCCAACTTGTACAAACTAAAGACTAATCTGGTCTCCCATATGGAACATGGCTGATCAAAATTAGGTAAAGGGCGTTGGATATAAATGTGACGATGGAGAACTTTTACATAAATGCTTTTTAATATATTTTAAAATAGAAATATAGCATATGATATATCATTTGTGTATAAAAAATTGCTTTATATTCAAGGTGATAAAATCAAGAGCTAATCTTGGCTATAAAAATTAATGATGTATTTAGTGATTTAATTAAGTATTGAATTATAAATTTACAATTTTATAGAAAATAATTCAAGTAATGGATAAAATGAGTTGAGATTTTTGTGGAGCATGTGTGATAAAATTCAAATATATATGTGAAAACTAAAAGTAATTTTGTGCCAAATTTTTTACATAATTGAAATTAAATTTTCATGTGAGAAATTAAACCACAAAAAACCAACACGGGGGATATGTCAAATCTCAAGCGATTATTCACTCATATAGCTTAGAGGCAACCCATACCATTCTCCTCAATCTTAAAACTCGTAGGATGCTCTAGAATTAAGCACATCATCATAATTTGTGTGGAAGCCATTCGTTGACAATTTGGACGAAGGAGGCATTAATGGTTTGAAGTTTCTACTTTGTACATCATCGTGGAAGCGGGGTTTTATGCAGCTCATCTTGGTTTGTGGTCGGGGGCACTGACTATTAACCAAGAGATCTTGGGTTCGAAGCTTGTTTATGTGATGTGTGTGTGAGAGTTTATCTTAATGATTCAAATAACTAAAAAAAAAGAACAGGAGTTTCCATAAAGAAATATGGTCATCAATGCGGTAGAAAAATCAATTGATGATAAAGGATGATGCCTTCACTAGGAAGAGATGGAAGATTTATATGCAAGAGGACATAAAAGGTGGGATTGACTTGAGAAAATAGCTTGAAGAAAATTTGAATCATTCATATAAAGCAACTCTATATATTTCACAACTATTCAAAGGTGAAAACCATTATGATGTTCACACTGTAGAGTTCATTCTCTAATGTTAGGTTGATTATCCATTTAACCATTAGTTTTATCCATTTTCACACTCATTGAATTAAAAGTAGTTTTTGATCCAATATCATCCATTGAAAAATTAGCTTAATTTTGTTATTTATAGAATCAATGAAAGAATGTGAAAGTATCTTTATACATAACAATTTAATATTATGAGGGTCTTTTTAAAACAGTTTTTTAATATAAAATTTATAGTTTAAAAAAATTTGTACTAAAAAATTGTTTTAGAAAGCAGGAAGAAAGTTGTCCCAAATGAAGCCTGAGCTACATATGTCTAATCCAGTTAACTTAACTCCATATTAACTTATGCACATTACTTTCAATTATCATATTAGCTAATGGTAAATACAATGTTTGTATAGAGAGATATATTACGTGCAGACGTCGAACACGTCCGGAGGCCAATCATGAGCCATTACGTCATCCAATATACGGTGTATTGAGTAACGTGGCGGCTCCTGATTGATGTTCGGAAGCATTCAACATCAAGAGGAAGAATAATTATAAAGTACATGGAGAACTTTGATAGTGAACTTTGGATAGCTTACATTCCCCCCCCACCACCCAAAAAAAAAAAGCAAAAAAACATACTCCAAACAGCCGATATTAAGCAAGCATGAACAACAGGTAGGGAGGTTCCTCTTCTTCTTCCCCACATTTTGTAGAATCCACGAAAGAATGTGAAAGCATAAAATTTGATTCCTTTTTAATTAGTTTCCCCCACATTTTGGCGGTTCGAGGAAATGAAGCAAATAGCCGATGGCGAGAGCTCGCAATAAAGAAGTTTTACGATAAAATAATTTACTTTGAAACAGTCCTTTTCTTCAAACTTATTTCTTAATTCGATCGATCAAAAACTCTCCCTTTTGCTTCGCGACTGCGTCCGTTCCATCTTAGGTTTTCTCCTTCTCCTTCTCCTTCTCTCACGTCAAACAGTGACGTTCCTCTGCAAGTCTTTGCAAGCTTATACCATTCTCTCTAGTTAGTCTATCTCGCTTCCAGCAATCTTTCTGGGGTAGCCATTTTGTTTAGATCCAAGCACCGCATTGGAGATCTCCTTGATCTCCGTGGGGTTTGTTTTTATATCATCTCCTCTTATCTTTAGGTTTTATTTGAGGAGGGAAAGCGCCCATTTTATGGGATTCTGGTCGTTTGAGGGACGATGAAGAGGTCGAAGAGCGTGGAAACTCTCGTCGGGAGGAGATGGAGGTTATCTCACATCCTCTTCGCCGTGGCTGCGCTTTATCTTCTAATAATCACCTTCAAATTTCGCCACATTTTGGAGATCGTCGGCTTGATGAGCGACGACCGGAGCTTCGCCGGCATCGACCGTACAGCTGCTGGGATGACGTGGCGGACGTAAGCCGGTCATTTTTCGGCTCCGCCTACTCAGATTCACTGCATCGCCACCTCGATGGTGGAGACCCACCGCCGAAGCCCGGCAGCGACCCGATCGTCCTTCCCACGCTCGGTAAGCCTTTGTATTCTTTCGACCACTACGGCAGGATCACTAGCGCCCTAATGCAGAGGCAGCAGCATTGGGGTGGCAACCTTACTGAGCTGGAAAGGATGGCTCATGAAGCTTGGGCTTTGGGGATGAAGTCTTGGAAGGAAGTGGAAGATTTTGAGGACAAAGGGGAGTTGAACCAAACGACATTGCTTGAAAGGAAGCTGGATTCCTGTCCCATGTCGGTCTCCATGGGTAAGGATGAAACGGGCTCCGGAGAGAGCTTGATGTTTCTTCCATGTGGACTTGAGGTGGGTTCCTCGATCACTGTGATTGGTACTCCACACCATGCTCATCAGGAATTTGTGCCTCAGCTGGTAAAGCTGAGGGAGGGGGACGGGATAGTCATGGTGTCCCAGTTTATAGTTGAGCTGCAAGGACTTAAGGCAGTTGATGGTGAGGAACCGCCAAAGATCCTGCACTTTAATCCAAGGGTGAAGGGTGATTGGAGCCATAGACCTGTCATCGAGCACAATACATGTTACAGAATGCAGTGGGGGAAAGCTATGCGGTGTGATGGGATTGCTTCTAAGGAAGATGATGATACAGGTATTTTAGTGATCCCACAGTTCTAAATTTCACAGTATGAAGTGTTTGTCAGAATTACTGAGTTTTCTGTCAATAACTGGCTGTTTGCTCGGTTGCTTCCATGGATAGTGATATGTTAGATTAGCCATGAGCTTGCATTTTTGCGTGTCAAGTAAAAGTTAAGCTTTTCAAGGGCCACTAGTTGAATTTACTTTTATGAAGCATGCATTTTAGTTATTTTTACCTCTTCAGTTTCAGGCTTGTGCCCATCTTATATATGACAAGCCATATGAGGCACTTCATTCATGAAGGTTTACATGAAAACCTTCATGCCAGTTCAGTTCATATAATCCTTGATGTCAGCATATATCAGGTGTTACCCAGTATAATGGATTTGTTTGTCCAAATGACTCCTCTTCCTATTCTCCAAACGAGCGGAAGTAAGGTTTTGGGTAGGGAGTGGTGTGAAAGTCAATATTGGGATTATGGGTTGGTGGCTGGCGGAGCCTTGCCTGACTGAAGTGAGGCACTGAAAGTAAATATCTATGTCAAATATAAATCAAATTTAGTTATAAGGAATATTTTTAAAGAGGTTACAAAATAATCATCCCATGAAATTTATGTTTGGAAAAAAATAATTAATAGTTTAGGTTTCATTGCATTACAAAGTTGAAAATCATGATAAGTAGTTTATCTTAAGTACATACGGTTAAATAACCTAAGTTTGTAGTATGTATTTTCTAGAGATAACCAAATATTCACCATTATCCATTTCATCTTCATCATCATCCATTTTCTCTTTTCTATCACTGAATTTATAGCCCTATATTTGTTTTGTTTTTCTCATTAGTTAAGAACTTGCACATTCTTTTATTTAACTCATTTCTAAGGGCATAGCCTTATTTTCCTCGACTCATGATGCATTGCACTTTTCACTTCAGCCAATTTTATGATCATGAAAAAGTTGCATGTATTTATCATTGTAAGAATTAGCATCTTTCAATTCAAGGAAAAGCACTTGCCTCTGACTTTTTTAGCTCAAGGAAAGATACACACCTTGGAACGCATTTTTTTCTGCTCATCCTTGGCAATTTTTTCTGCAATCATTCCCCATATATTTTTGACTCATAGTTATTGTAATGCCATCTCCTGTTGGTACAGGCAATATTTCTGAGTGTATGTACGTTCACTAAATTGCTTTAGTCCACTGAGATGCTTGGCCAAAGTCGGCTAACTGCCTATTATTTTATTTCTGCAAAGAATTGTCATCTTATTTTTTTTGGCTTGTGTTTTGTTACATTCATGTTTATGTATGTTCTATGTACTTATGTGACAGGAAAGGATCCTATCGACCTTCTGATTTAGAACTCAGGTATTCTCATTTTCGATAGCAAAATAAAAGGAACGGCCACTCATGCATTCATTAAGACCATAAAACATTTTTGAGCCATTCACCTCAATTGTTTTTATACTGTTATTTTCTTAATGAATTGGTCGTATGGAACTTCCGAATTGTTACCGTCCATCTTATAATTGTTACCATCCACCTTTATACCAACCCTTCGTAGATAGTTTTGGAATTCATTTACATAATCAACCTCTTATTTACTTGTTGGATTTATAAAATCGACTTTGGTTGTTTTCATTCCGTCCTTTGCCTTGATTATTCTGTGTTGAATAAATGTAGTTTTGATTTTAAAATCTTTGTATAAATCTTTAACCAGCCATTCTTTATCTATAATTAGAAGTCAATTCACAAAATCAAATTTTATTTGACAATTGTGACTGGATCAGCTACTGTTATACCTATACTATTTAGCTAAACCATCCAATCGTTGCCTAGGTTGAAGAGACATGCCCATGCCAAGCTATAAACATTTTTCCTGCTTCAGTTGTTCATCTCAGTGTGATTCACTTTCCATTGCTTTATTCTTAACATTGATACGTGTTGATGAACGCATTATAATTTGGTTTGTTAAACCATCATTACTTGATGCCAGTTATATAGTCATGGCCCTTGAAGAATAATTACATATAATATCATCCTTGACGTGCAAAAAAGAGAGTTCTATCTTTAATGCAGTAATGGATGCTATTTCTTGTCAACCGAAACATTTGATGCTATCATAGCCTCGTACTTAATTGAAAGTTTTCAAGAACTGGAACTATAATGCATGAGGGTTTTTCATATCTTCTAATATTGACCTTTTGTAGCTTTATGTGGTTACGTTGGTGCACATCTCAAATTTTCTGTTACACTTTTTTGAAGTTAAAAATGTATAATTTCCAGTCCTCCTTTTGGCCAGTTGATGGATTCAACAAATGTGAGAAATGGTTACGAACTGATATTGTTGATTCAAAAGAATCCAAAACGACTTCGTGGTTGAAGAGATTCATTGGTCGTGCAAAGAAGCCAGAAATGACATGGCCCTTTTCTTTTGTGGAGGGCAGGTTGTTTGTCCTGACAGTTCGTGCTGGCATAGAAGGATATCACATTTTTGTTGGAGGCAGACATGTAACTTCATTCCCATATAGAACGGTATGTTTTCCCATTCTTTTTTAGAATTCTCTTGTTTTTTCTGTTTTTTGTTGAGTTCATATGTGCAATTTTTGGCTTATGGCAAAATTAATTTCTTTGTTGTATGCCGACTTTCCCAGGGGTTTACTCTTGAAGATGCTACAGGTTTAGCGATTAAAGGAAATGTAGACGTACATTCAGTATTTGCCACTTCTCTTCCCAAATCTCATCCTAGTTTTTCACGTCAGCAAGTCTTGGAACTTTCAGAAGCTTGGAAGTCTGGTCCTCTTCCACAACAACCAGTTGAGCTTTTCATTGGTATTCTCTCTGCCACCAATCATTTTGCAGAACGCATGGCTGTTAGAAAAACCTGGATGCAATATTCTGCCATCAAGTTGTCTAAGGTTGTTGCCCGGTTCTTTGTTGCCCTGGTAAGCTTTCTTGTACTTTTTACATGTCAGTGCTCCATGGATTTAGCAGCTAAATACTGGATGGAGCGCATATTTAGATTTCATTCCATAAAATAGCACCTCAGCAGGAACAAGATGTACTTCTTTCAGTGGTGAATGTAGGAGTCTGCTTTCGTTATGCCTAAGGGGGTTGAGTAGTTTCCCGAATGAAATTTCCCATTGCATTTTGGTTGGAAATAATTGAAAAATGGCCTAAACTCCAGTTGGTCAAGTAACCATTTTAATCATTACATTAACATGATCAGTTTCAACTTCACCTTCTGGGAGTAAGTTGCTAACATAGTGAACATTATATCGATATGTATCTAAATCATTGATTTGATGAAATTTAACTAAAAATAATCCATTACAGTTTATATATGGTAGGCAATGGCCCCTGGAACAATTTCGTTCTTTGAAATTTTTGAACATTCTAATTTAGTTTTGTAGCATAGATAATAATGTTAAGATAACATAATTATTGGGATGAAGTATGAAAGTTTGGGAGTTGGTGCTATAAAAAAATAGGCACCATTGGTGATTTAGCTGCTCACACTTTTTGTGCTGATTTCATTTAGGCATAAGGGTGAGAATGAGTTAATTTTGAGCTGATACAGTGTTACACGCCGAGTCTGGAAGATGGTACACTCCAACAATGCAGGATGGGATGCAGTGATTATTCTCAACCTTGAAGTAAAACTTAGAAGGTCAAGGTTGATTCAAACCTGTTTTATACCTACAAGAAGAAAAGTTATACACTAGTAATTATGAGCAAGAGATGCAAGAGTAAGCAATAGAAAGTAAACATTTCATTGCACTAATAGCATCCATAACAAATGTATATTAATGAAGTAGAAACACCAATAAATAAAAAAAAACTGAAAGTAACTACTACTTTAGCAAAACTGCCCAAACCCTAAAAAAAATCCAAATAGAGCTATTATATAAACTTAAAATACTAACGTAGATTCTACTTTTGAAAATATGCTCTTATGAATGATTCTACCAAGCATCCAGATAGAGCATACTATGAGAAAATTTTTACAATGAGTGAGTTTGATTAACTCAATCAAACAACTCTCTATTTTTTTAAAATAAAAACGATATGACAATTGGCATATAACCTAATATGGTAAACGAAGCATGAGAAAATTATTTACTAGCAGTGTAATCAAGCTATGAAGTTATAGTCATATTACATTG